>CAMZMU010000081.1:8108659-8214198 GCA_947311845.1 Poa pratensis | reverse complement strand
ACCGATCGGCGACTGATATCCGTGTGAGGAGTTGGCGATGCAAGCTTCTTCTGCGAGTGCTGAGCCTGCATTCTCACATTCTAACGCTTTCTGCCTGTCTCCATATATTGTAATAACGCCGTTTGGTCCCGGTATCTTTAACTGTAGGTAGACGTAGCAGGGGCGGGCGGTGAATTTGACATAGGCTTCTCTTCCAAAGATCGCATGATATGAGCTTTTGACTGCTACAACCTCAAAGTCTAGGAGCTCTGTGCGGAAGTTCCGCTCTGTTCCAAAGCTAACTTCAAGTGTTATCTTTCCGATTGGTCGCGTAACAGCTCCTGGGATTATGCCTTGAATTTCTTTCCTGGATGGTCGCAGCCTCGTCTCGGGTATATTCATTCTTCGGAGCGTGTCTTGATATAGGATGTTTACTCTTCCTCCTCCGTCCATTAGGACCTTACTTAACTTGTATCCCGCGACTTCAGGCGTGACCACAAGAGCTGGCTGTCCTGGATCTCTTACTTCTGGGGGGTGATCGCCGCGACTCCAAATAACCGATTGCTCTGTCCAGCGACGATACCTTTCTGGCGTTGAAATCTGACCGCTCTTCCGGCTTCCATCCGTTGTTTGTACTTCCACTGTATGAAACTGTCCTATGTTTCTTCTAGGTAAAACGTCAGGCCCTTGATGAGAGCTAGATTTATTCTTGTGCTGCATTGATCCGCTGCGAGCCGCATCTGGCGTGTCGCCTTCTTTCCACCTCCGGTAATAATGACATTGCGCCTTTGTGTGACTGCTGGCCTGCCATCTCTCCTGCGATGTAAGTCGCAAGGACGTCGAAGATCCCCTTGCAGTTATTAGGGAGTAAGGCCTTATCACTCCCTTGCTCCTTCATCTGGTGTGTGCGATGTTCAGTTTGCGCGACTTGCAATTTCCCTGTTGGGTTCTGTGATAAGCCGCCTGTCCCTTATCTGTCTTTGCGTACTTGTCAGCTGTTGCCAAAAGCTGGTCGAAACTATCAATCTTGTGCTCAGCGCGACTTAATTTGTGCACCAGCGGCTCAAATCTACAGTTCTTCTCATAGCTTGTATTGCAGCTTGTACTGTTAAGTTTTTGGGAGCCAAGGATCTCCGCGATTCTCTTGATCCAGTCGCCGCTTGATTCGTCCTCTTTTTGAATGCATTGTCTAAGGTTTTTCATGTCTTCTGTTTGGAATCTGTTGATGAACTTGTCCTTCAAGTCTTCCCATGTGCTTATTGATTTTGATGGCAGCCTTAACAGCCAATCCCTAGCTTCTCCCTGTATTGCCAAGTGGAAGTATTTCGCACGTACTTCCTGAGTTACATCAGCCCCTGTCATGCTTGCCTCGTAATCTTCTATCCATAAGGCAGGGTCTTGGTCACTGCGATAGGTGGTGACTCGCTGCGACTCGTCGAAGTTCGGGGGGAAACGAGTGAGCCGTATTTCCTCTCCAAAACATGCTGGTCCTTTCAATAATGAATAGGAGTTTACTGGCGCTGAATCTTCATCTGAATCAGTTTCAATCTGGGATGGCTGAGTCGCTCCGGACGTCCGTGACTCGCCTTCTATCTTCTTTTCTTTTTCCAATGATACCTGCAAACCTGCTAGCTGGTTGACCACTTCTTCGACGCTGCACTTTTCTCCTCCCCATGATACCTCGTTTTGCGGCTCATTGGGCGTGACTCCATACATATTTGCTTGTTGTAAAGCAGCGGTTTGCAGTAGGTCGATCGCATGGCGAGCTTCCTTATCAGCTCGTGTGTCTCCAACCGGTACTATCTTTGACAATATCCTATCGCGGCGTGCACGTTGCTCTCTGGGTCGCCGTGGAACTGTGATTTCATCTCTCCTCTGTCCATCTTGATCTGATGTTTTTGCTGCCAACGACGGAGTCGCCAATCTTCTTCTTGGAGTTTCTTGCGCTCAGATGTCGTCTTGGTTCGGACCGCCTGGTGCTTTGGCTGCCAGCGACGGAGTCGTCGACCTTCTTCTTGGAGTTTTTCGCGCTCAGCGCGAGTCTTTGTGCCTCTTCACAGAGTTCCGTCCTGATAGCTTCAATCTCTTCAATCTTGAGGTCTCCTTCCTGATTTGGTAGAGATCCCCAAACAGGTCTTGACGGGACGGGGATGGGTAGTTTGCTGTAGCTTGTTGTAGCTCCTCCAACACGCGGACCCTGACCGGCCGCAGTTCCTCACCGATCGCTTCCTTGAGTCGCATCTATAGATCTGCGACTGACGGATCCGACGAAAACTTTTACTGATCCGATGGGAACAATGTATCCAAACTCGATGCGATCTGCCTCGGGTCCCCACTCTGAGTCGTCGATGAAGGGGACCCCATTGATGTCTTCAACTTGGCCGATGGCGATGTCCTTGAAGCCTGATTTCGATCCTGCGCGGAACGTGACGCTTTTGACCGCAGGCCCCACGGTGGGCGCCAACTGTCGTGGGTTTGTCACGTCAGGTGTCATGATGACTTCGTAGGTGTGGGATTACGCGAGTCAAGCATCTCCGAGCTTGGGATCGCAGGAACAAAGATCAACACAGATTTACCCAGGTTCGGCCCCCTCAATGTGAGGTAAAAGACCTACTTCCTGCCTACCCTAGATTGGTATTGATATGATAATCGAGGTGTTACAATGGAGGCGATCCGATCTGGTACTCGCCGTATGAGCTAGGGTTTAGGGCTTGATAGCTCGACCCTCTCTAAGTCCTGCGAGTCCTCTTTATATACACAGAGGCTCGTCAGGTTACAAAGGAAACTTCCCCCATAAGGAATACGTCCACAGAGGCCTACTCGGAGACTACTTGGTCTTCATGTCCTCCGGGATATGTCTTCTAGATCTTTCTCCTTATGGCGGTTCAATACCGGGCTTGCTCCCAAGTGGGCCTTTGTCCGTGCGAGTAAAGTAATCGCATTGGGCTGCGGGTTAATCCAGAAAGTATTCCCCCGACAGCGGGTCCAAAGCATCTAGGGCCGACGTCGTCGTCGTCGTTGTTGTTGCGCGTCGCCTCGGCGCGCTTGTCGTTGAGGTGGTGGCGCAGATCCGGAGCAGAGTGATTGGAGCGTGCCTACGCCTGGTTGTTGTTGATGGTGTGACGGGCATCGTTGCGGGCGAGCCGGGGCGGGTTACCTCCGGCCCTCGCGTTGCTTGACACTGCCGGCTCCTCATGCCGGCTGCGTGGCGGCTGTGGGGCAGCGTCATGCCTGGGGGAACCCTTGTTTCCCTGGCTTCGGTGTGGTGCCGAGGCCGTTTTCTCGCTGGGAGGCGACCTGGAGTAGAGCCTGCCGTCGGATTGCGACATGTTCTCCTGCAGCTCCAAAGCCTTGTCCACCAGCTTGCACCCCTTGCTCCAGTAGGGGTTGTCCTTGACACGGATCCTCTTGAAGAGAGAGGCAGCGGCAGTCATGCAATCGACTGGGGTGCCGAAGATTGCGAGGTCGGCGTCGTCGTCGCTCCGCGGCTGGGGTTGTGGACGAGCCGGGTTCGGAGGAGGCCGCGGCGCCGGAGGCGGCATCGCCGGGCGAGGTTGAGGTGGAACTTGACTCGAGCCGCCGGGCTGGGCCCTGCGGCACTCATCATGCTGCCTCTCCAGCTATTTCTCGCGCGCGAAGGCGTTGTCGAGCGCGCGAGTTGGTGCATCAGGGTTAAGCCGCGAGTTGCGGTTTTTGTGATGCCGAGTGACCGCGGAGAGAGCGATCGACTGAGCATCGACCTCCAGCTCCTTCTGGCGGATCTCCTCCTGCTGTAGGGCCATCTTCCGGCGCAGCTGCTCGAGCTGTGTCGCCTGATCGACGACGTTTGCCGGCGTGATCGGGGTGCTGAGCGGGTCAGCCACCCGACCTGCTTGTCCTCGCAGGGCGGCGAGAGATTCATCGCGTTGCTGCTTTTGCGAGCCTCTTGCTCGCGCCGTGCCTGGTCGCGCTGCTTCTGCGCGTTGGCCTCTGCTGTGGCGGCGTTTGTTGCCGCGGGTTTGGCGGCAGCAGAGTTTGCCGCCTCGCCCGTCATGTAGATGTGGGCGGGTGTCGCCGTGCCGTCCGAAGCCAGATCGGTCGAGCCCTCCGACTCGTAGTCGAGAACGGGCAAGATCGACCCGGCGTCGTCGTCGTTCGAGATCTGGACGGTCTCGGCAGATGGAGCGGGTGCAAAGTGGTTTGCAACCGCGGTGTCGACGGCGGCCTCGTCAAGCGGGTCGACGGGGGAGGAGGTACCATCGTAGTTGTTGGCAACTCCTTCCTCATCCGAGCCGCAGAAGCCGACGTAGGCGGTGACTGCGGTCCCGAACGGGATTGCCATCGCGCGAGTGATCGGGGCGTAGTTGGGCCTGCCCCAAGTGTGCGGATCGGCGACATAGCCGATCCCTCCTGCTCGAAGTAGCTGCCGGTGACGATGTCACCGCGACCCGACATGGCTTGAGGGCTGAAGTAGACGCCAGTGCCGGGTTTAGGACTCTCCATGAAGTAAATTCCAGCGATCGCTGGCCCCACGTGGGCGCCAACTGTCATGGGGTAATCACGGCAGATGCCATACGGGGTGGCTTAACTCGGGTGTGAGCCAGGCGACGTAGGATTCACAGAGAGGTTGCACACGCAGAGTTTACCCAGGTTCGGCCCCTCTGTATGAGGTAAAGACCTACTCCTGCTTGTATGTATTTGGATCTGAATGGGGTGTACAATGGTGTGCGCACCAGATCTTGCGGGTGCTCCGGAGGCTATGGAATGAGATGAGTCCGCCTCTAGGATTGCTCCTTGCCGGCTTTATATAGGGAGCCGGCTAGGGTTTACAGGGAATGACGGGTTCCGCTGGCGGCGCTAGCTATCCTGCCTACAAGTGCGGCTTCGTGGAGCGCACTCTTCGGGATACACAATCGCAGACTGATTCGAAGATATCTGCTGCCGCCTCCCCGAGCCGTCATACCGGGATCCTCGGGGACCCGGTATCCTAGAAGATGTACACCGGGTGGGCTTTGGGCCACCCGGCCTTGAAGGCCGACTCGGGGTCCTGGGCCTACCCGGTTGGGCATCCCCCCATCATTTAGTAACATAATCAACAACAACAAGAATATGAGTATAACCATCTGATGGAGGAAAAGGACCCATAAAGTCAAATCCCCAACAATCAAAAGTCTCAATAACAAGCGAATAATTCATAGGATTTCATTACGTCTACTAATGTTACCAACTCTCTGACATTGATCACATGATAAAATAAACTTCCTTGCATCTTTAAAGAGAGTAGGCCATAAAAACCTGATTGTAGAACCTTTTGTGCAGTTCTATCTCCAGCGTGATGTCCTCCATAAACATTACCATGACATTTGTCCAATATTTCTTTTTGCTCATGTTCGGGAACACATCTTCGCATAATACCGTCTACTCCTTCTTTATACAAATGTGGGTCATCCCAAAAATTGTGCCTCAAGTCACAAAAGAATTTCCTTCTTTGCTGATAAGTAAAAGTTGGAGGCAAATATTTGGCAACAATAAAGTTAGCATAATCAGCATACCAAGGAATTTCATGTGAACTTACCTTTATAGAAGCCAACTGTTCATTTGGAAAATTATCATTAACAGGAATAGGATCATGCATTATATTTTCCAATCTAGATAAATTATCAGCAACAGGGTTTTCAGCACCCTTCCTATCCACAATATGCAAATCAAACTCTTGTAACAGAAGAACCCATCTAATAAGTCTAGGCTTAGCATCCTTCTTATCCATGAGGTATTTAATAGCAGCAAGATCATATGAATAGTTACCTTGGAATCAACAATATAGGGTCTAAACTTATCACAAGCAAATATTACCGCTAAAAATTCCTTCTCGGTGGTAGCATAGTTCTTTTGAGCAACATCAAGAGTTTTACTGGCATAATGAATAACATTTAATTTCTTATCTACTCGCTGTCCTAAAACAGCACCTACAGCAAAATCACTTGCATCACACATAATTTCGAAAGGTAAAGTCCAATCAGGTGGTTGGACGACAGGAGCAGTTATTAAAGCCTTTTTAAGAATTTCGAATGCTTCCTTACAATCATCATCAAAAACAAAAGGTACATCTTTTTGAAGAAGATTAGTAAGTGGTTTCAAAATTTTAGAAAAATCTTTAATAAACCACCTATAGAAACCAGCATGATCAAGAATACTACGAATACCTTTCACATCCCTTGGGCAGAGTATTTTCTCAATTGCTTCAACTTTAGCTCTGTCCACTTCAATACCCCTTTCAGAAATTTTATGCCCAAGAACAATTCCTTCATTAACCATGAAATGACATTTCTCCCAATTAAGAACAAGAATAGTCTCTTCACATCTCTGCAAAACTTTGTCAAGATTGTGCAAAAAATTATCAAAAGAAGTTCCATAGACGGAGAAATCGTCCATGAAGACTTTCACAATTTCTTCACAAAAGCCATGAAAAATAGCAATGCATCTTTGAAACGTAGCAGGAGCATTACACAAACCAAAAGGCATACGTCTATAAGCATACGTTCCATAAGGGCAAGTAAAGGTAGTTTTCTCCTGGTCCTGATGTCTAACAACTATTTGTGAAAAACCGGAATAACCATCAAGAAAACAGAAATGAGTTTCTTAGACAACCTTTCTAACATTTGATCAATAAAAGGCAGAGGATAGTGATCTTTCTTAGTAACCTTATTAACTTTTCAAAAATCAATGCACATCCTATAGCCAACTACTACTCTTTGAGGAATAAGCTCATTATATATTTTCATTTGGCACAACAGTTACTCCTCCTTTCTTAGGAACACAATGAACATGATTAACCCATCTACTATCAGCAACAGGATAAATTATACCTGCATTAAGGGTTTTAATACCTCATTCCTTACCACTTCTTTCATCTTAGGAATTAAACGACGTTGATGTTCAACAATGGGATTTGCGTCAGGCTCCATATTAATTGCATGTTGACAGATAGCAGGAGAAATCCCTTTTAAATCATCAAGAGTTTAGAACTGATAATATAAGGATATATTTTAGAACTGATAATAACAGGATATATTTTCTTCAACACCCCTAACAATCTTGCTTCTTCATCACCTGAAAGTTTATAACTGATAATAACAGGATATATTTTTTATCATCAATATGAGCATATTTAAGTGTATCTGGTAAAGGTTTTAAATCAAAGACATGATCCTCCTTTGGTGGAGCCGAAATACCCAAGTCTTCCACTGGTAAATCATGCTTGAGAATTGGAGGTTGACGAAGAAAGATGTCGTCAATCTCATTTCTCTCCTCTGCAAATACCTCGCTCTCATGATCTTCCATAAATTGTGTAAAGCATTGTTAGGAGCAACAGCAATAGAAGCAAGTTGTTCAACCTTTAAATCCTCATTAGGCAATGCAGTTTCATAATGATTCTTAGCAAATTTGGAAAAATTGAACTCATAAGATTCTCCATCAAATTTAGTATAAATTTTCTCTTTCTTACAATCAATAATAGCACCACAGGTATTCAAGAAAGGTCTACCAAAAATAATAGGACAAGTTTTACTAGCAGCAGAACCAAGAACTAAGAAATCAGCAGGGTATTTAGTCTTACCACATAAAACTTCAACATCTCTAACAATACCAACCGGCGAGATAGTTTCTCTATTAGCAAGCTGAATAACCACATCAATCTCCTCAAGTTTGCAAGGATTAATTTCATGCCTAATTTCCTTGTAAAGATCATAAGGAATATCAATTGAACTGGCGCCAATATCACAAAGACCATAGTAGCAATGCTCACCTATTTTGACTGAAAGCACAGGGACACTTGTTTTCCGGGCTCTTTTAGGATGTGTAACAATGTTAGAAGCTTCTTCGCAAAATTTAATATGTCCTCCTTCTACATTTTCAGTTACAAGATCCTTAACAATAGCTATTGCAGGTTTTACAGTTATTTGCTCATCAGGTTCTTTAGCTTTCCTTTCACTTTTATTAACCACACTAGCCAAAATAGAATGTTCTTTTACTTTTACAGGAAAAGGTATTTTTTCAATATAAGGTTCTGGCAGAATGCGATCAACAGTATGAACTTCAATGTTTTTAACAAGAGCAGAATTAATGTTATCTTTATAAGGTTCATGATACTTTTTCCACCCATTTCTAGGAATATCGAGATACGAAGCAAAAGCCTTATAACAGTTTGCAATAATTTGAGAATCAAGACCATAAGTAGAACTAAAATTACGAAAACTATTGGTCTCCATAAAAGATTTAATGCATTCAAAATCATAATTTATACTTTAATGCATTCAAAATCATAATCAAAATCATAACAGCTTTCCTTTCACTTTAATGCATTCAAAATCATAATTTATATCGATGAATAACAGTAAATTATGATATAAAATAGTGATGCAAAATGGACGTATCAGTGGTACACTGTTATCTTCTTGTAGGTGTCATTTTGGAGAAGTTTTTTCGGAGTCGAGGTGTCGCCAACACTAGTGGTGCTATTGCTACTACGGGAGTCTGATTGTATCGTCGGGGTCTTGATTTTTTTTTTTTTTTTTCGGCTGTGTGCATACTTAATGTCTAGACTGGCGCTATATGTTGTTGTAGAGGCTAAGTGTAGTTGATATCTTATTCATATTAATATATTCCCTTTATAAAAAAAATGATCCGTTCATTTATCAATGTCATGCCACATTTACTATTAATATTATATCCATATATGCAACTATTCACGTCTAAACTCTTTTAGACATTCAATTTTCTATATTAAATTTAGATTCTCGACTATTGTGGCCATTCAAACTCAACATATTTCTGGAAAATGTTCTGTTTATGTGTCGTCTATCCTTTCGTTTATGCTACATTTTTTTAATATTCCCACGGCAACCCACAGGATATATTTCTAGGGTAAAAAACACCGAATGGAACAGAAAAAAATCAATCAAGCAAGACCCAAGTTTTTTTTCCGACCCAAATGAAGCAGCAAAACAACCAGCTATCCTTCAAAACTTAAATGGGCCGACTGACAATCCCATCGTTGGATCATGATACGCGTGCGTTACCTTATTTGCCGGTAGAGGCGGCAAATAGGCGCTCACGTCAAATGGGAGCGCCCGCCACCCGGTGCAGCTGTGGCGTGCAGCTGTGATGCAAACAGGCCCAGCGCAGCCCTGCTGCAGCCCACATATTCCAGACTATCTCTCTCCCATCTAGAGTTCTACTAATTGTGCACGTGCAATGCACGTGTGGACAAATGCATAAAATTATCTCATAAATATTTAAGAAACATACTTCTGATTCAATTTTGAAGCTAATTTAGGCTCAAGCTCGTTAAACAGAAGACTACACCAACATTCTACATACTTGTTTTTCTACCTAAAAATTAAAATGACGTCAACCATCTCATAGTTTAGTTTCTTAGTGAAAATTTGTGAACAAAAGCGAATAGAACCACACGATGTATCTGTGTTTGATTAAATAATAAAAGTTTTTTCTATGAATATTGTACAAAACCACCTGTAAAGAGTGAAGTGAAATGTATATCACAGCTGAAATTCCATTTGTGTGAAATAATATAAAATACAAGTGGTAAAGCAAACATATGGGTGCAAGCATAGGTAAGGAATCTCAAATTGCAACAAGGCTATCAAAATATTGGGAAAATGAAGTTGTGACTTCGCTTATAAGAATAAAGTATGTTAAGTGACCTGCATATTTTAGACAAACAGGGTGGGCACAGATGCCCCAACTTCAAATTTCATACAGGCTAGATGAAATAGTGTACATCGAATGTTCTCGAATCAAATTTGTACAAACAAACACTTAGTAATAGAACAACTGTAGTTGTACTGGAGGAAATACTTCAGCTCACAAAAAATAGTTGAGCCCACCATTGGATAATAACCGGTGTGGAGAGCACAACCATAAGCATATACATTAGTGAACAAATACAATAAAAACAAAAAGTATCATCTAAGAAACATTAGCAAATGTCTTCATTTTGGTATTGTGACTCTCGTTGGACATAGACACCGTGTGACAGTACCAAATTCAGCAATACACTTTCTTGTCGACAACCTGATTGAAGCTAAGAAACAGATGTATGTTATGAAACAATATCAAATTCAGCAAAGCAAATCCTTCTCTAAGGCCATCTTTTGCAAATATGCAGATATTTAATATATTTCTATAGTGGATAATCATTATAGCAAAATGTAACAAAAATGACAACCTATAAGCTAAACCAAACCATAAACTTCCTAGATTTTCTCTCAGGTTGCAAAATGTGCTGAAAATACCTCAAACTGAGTGTGGCTACGCATGTGTTGGGAATGGAAAAAACATTTATCAGTTGACGGTTGCAAATTGAGGCCAGTTCACCTTCGATCGCGGCAAAGGGTTGCTGATCGAACCGAAGTCGAAATGGATATATTTAAATTTCAATTACCTTCCCATTCTCTTGCCTTTTGCAGTCTCTGCTCCTGTCGTAATTCAGTAGACACATTCGGTGGCTGCCAACCTTCCCCTCAATAAATCCCCTGTTCTACAGACCCTTCTTTTCAAGTGATTCACGATTCTGCATTACAGCATTCTCAACCTACCTCAGCTTCAATTCAAGATGAGCAACGATTAGGCTGTCAATAGAGGCAAGAGCTACTTTTGCTGCTATCATACGTCACATCTCGTAACTCTCAAGTCCTGTCAATATGAAGTACACTAATGTAATAATAATAGTACGAATGTCTCATATAACTAAATCGCATTGACCATGTAGTAACATAGAATAACCATTAGGCTGTTAAAACTAAGCAGCAGCCTCAGCCAAATGTTTTCGAAAATTATATGCACATGAACACCTCATGGGTATGCATGCAACCAGCCAGAAATAATTAGATAGTGGTGAACATTAAAAGGGGAAAACCATTACAGTGAAGTGCTAATAATTAATCTTACCACATAGTGAAGGGATAATAACCTTAATCTAGCAAGCATACATAACGTAATATAGTGGGACTTTATGACTTTGTCATCCATGTAGATAGTAGGAAATCAAAATTTTCATATATGAATAATGTGAACTCGACAAGACGGCAAGTATATTACCTACCACTCCTGTACTCAACTACTCACCCTCTGTTCTACACATAACTGTATAGAACTGGAACTACACAAATTACAGATATAATCACTGAAGGATTTCTGCACTTGCTTGCTAACAAAAAAATCATTGGAGCTATCACCATATGTTTGACACTACATGTTTATTCATTTCAAAATTTGCAGTTTATGTGGACCTCGTGTCGAAGTAGCGATTATGCAGCTCATAGGGACTACGCATCTGGAAAAAAAAACCTAGAAAATGTTAGTGTAGATCGAAGAGAGAGAGACCAGCAGGTCCAGATTGAGAGAGAGACCAGCAGGTACTGATTAAAGGAGAGAGAGAGAGGATAGTGCGAAGAAGGCCTGCCTGTGGCTGATAAACAGGGTTCTCCGCAATAGACGATTGAGCATCGACGCGGTTCCTGCTAGGCTGGTTCGCACGGAGGGACGGGCGATACGGCGACGGTGCAATCACGGGGCGTCGGTGCGGAGCATTTGGCCGTGGGAGCTTGTAGGCGTACGACGGAAACTTCGAGTGGCCTGTAACTTCAGGGACAGTGAGCGGCGAAAAGGGGCGGAGGAAGGCGTCTGTGGGAGCTTGGAGGCGGTAGAGATGTGCGGGGCGAGGAGATTTGGCGGCGGTGAGGAAGCCGGAGTGCGTCGGCAGGATGGAGAGTGAGGAGGGGATCGAATCAGCAATTCAGCGGAACGGTTTTTTTAGTTCCGTGATTTGGGGGATGGGGGTAGGGTGTCAAGCGGCGCGGGTTGGCGGACAAATATTGTAAAGCGGTAGTGTTAATTTTGAGCAAACACATGAGTCAATTTTAAACTAAGAAATAACTACCTTTACGTACCATGCGGGTCGAAGCGGACCCCGCTTCCGCAACCCTAGATGGGGGTAATGGGTACTTGTTCTGTCCGACTGACCATGGAAGGTCATGGACCGTAGGATATGTTTAGTACGGTCAGGATCATTTGGATCACCCCTGTCTCTCCCTTTTTATATTAGTGGTGATGATAAATTTGGACACACAAACTAGAGTGTAGCCCAGTGGCTATGCACTCTATCCGTGAAAGTGGATGTGCTAAGTTTGATCCCACCGTTGCATCCTATTTTATTACCTTTTCTCTATCTCTATTGAGAAATACTAATGGACCGGCCCAACAGGGCAACCTCCGCGGGCGAGGCGAAGTTATAGCTCGCAAAGAGCGATATACAGTGGCTGCGATAAACTTGGGCATTCCCAAGTCCCAAATGTACCAATTTTTCAAGTCGATTAGTGATCTTTGTGATGCCAAATTGTCAATGAACAAAACATGCTATCGTTAATTTTGAAAGAATACGAGTAATAACAATAAGAAAGCTCAAGGCCATGAGTCTGATAAATCCTTAACAAGAACACTTTTTTTTTTTTTGACGGAAAGCAGCGAGCACTGCTCCCTTTTATATTAAGAGGAAATCGGAACAAATGCCGACGAATTATTACAGAAGTTACAGAGGAAAACAAAGAAACATGACACTAAGCAAACAACCCCGCAGGGAGAGCCTTCTCCGCCCATCGTTTCCCGACAAGCGTTGGACACTAGCTCACATGGATCATCACTGCCGTAGACTCGGCAATGTGTTGCTCTTCGGCTGCTCTAGCAAGAACACTTATTTTCTCCAGCAGTCGGAACAGGATATTAAGAAACCTGACCTTCTACTTAGTTTCTTTTACACAGCTATCTTATTTCGTTCTACCATCGCAAAAGCTTGGCATTGCATTGTTGGCATGCAAGCGTTCTTGTTTCACTACAGCCAGAGAGCGCCGGCGTTCTTGAGCATGGGCACGAGCTCTCCGGCCAGGTGCAGCGCCATGACTCTGTTGGTGCCGCCGACGAGGCTGCCGCCAATGAACACCGCGGGCACCACCGGCGTACCGCGGCCGACCTTCCTTACCAGCTCCATTTCCATCTCCCTGCCACGGGGGTCCTTGTCCAGCTCGTACACTGCCACACTGACGCCGAGGTTGCTGAGGAGGGACGTCACAGAGTGGCACATGCAGCACCTGCTCGACGTGAACACCACCACCGCCCGCTCCGACGCCAGCTTAGTCACTTGCTCCATGAGGATGGTAATCACAAGTTTGTAGCTAGTCTCGCCGTCTATGCTTAGATCAGATTATCTGGAAGAGCTAGGTTGACTTGGGCGTTTGTTGCTGTGGTTTGGTGCTGCTGGGGTGGCTTGCCTTTTATAGGCAGAAAGGATTTGCTATTTCCTTTGCCTTTATATGAATACGCAGCAATTAGGGTTTGGAAAATAATGGAACATATATAGATTTGGTTCTTCTAAAAAAGAACACATTTTCAATTGAACTCCAGCACATGAAAAAGATTGGATGGTTTTGGATAAGAAAATATGTCGTTGTTCTTGAAGGAGGGGCTCATGGAACCTTGGAATCTATGCTCGTCGGTTGACCTTTTAAAAAATCTGGTATGCCAAACTTTCTACATGTTTTCTGAATAAAAAGAACTTATGCCAGACATGCATATGACATTTTGTTTTTCAAAATGGGGAGCATAGCCCAGGCATGCAAGACATTAAACTTGTATAGACCATAGAAACTTGCGTAGAGTACATGCATGGTAGTGTTCAGATTTTGGATGTGTGTATGTCAGAAGCAAAATACATGTATATGGATGCAAATGTCTGAAACTTACGCATACAAGAACATGCCAAGCACACTAAATCGGTGATCACAGGATATTCACTTTACTCCCAACAACAACAAAAAGGATATTCACTTTACATGTACGTAGTGATGTGACAATTGTAGTTATCACTGATATATAGTCTCCCATGCATTGTTATAAAAATTAGTACTCTCTTCGTTCCAAAATAGATGATTTTCATTTGTCTACGTACAGATGTATGTAGATATATTTTAGTGTGTACATACATCCATATGTAGATATATGTAAGTCAAGTAATTTGGAACGGAGGGAGTAGTACGTCACCCAAGCAGTGCATGCTATATACTACCTTCGTCCATAAATATAAGAAGTTGTAGTTATCCAACATGTTGTCTACAAGCATAATAATACGAGGGCACATACACACAAAAATATGTCTACATACATCTAGATATATGTGAATGTGGACAAATGTTAAAATATCTTATATTAAAAAACGGAGGGAGTATTTCAGAAAGCCTGAGTACCTAAGAAACATGTATATCTGGTCTACCTTTGCCGCACTGTCCTTATCGGGAACAATATTTGTACACATCTAGCAGGCCATTGATCTCTCAAGCTCGCGCGATCGATCTTCCTCAACCTAATGTGTCGCCAGCCGTTTATGCTTTTCTTGTGTCCACCAACCAGCCGCATAAGATAACGACCTTGGACGTTCCCCTCCCCGTCACTGTAGCAGGAGGCGATTTCTTGGATCCCACCGTAGCTCTCCACCTCGCAGGCGGGTTTCGTCGGATCCCTCGGTCTCCGCCGGCCGCCTCGGCGGCGGGAGGCCGGGGGATCCCCGTTCCTTGTCCTGTAAATAGTGTAGGAGGTCTGTGGTTGCAGGTCGTCGACGCTCTGGAGGCGGAGGCGTGGCGGCCGAAGTTTGCGGCGGTGGATCTCTTCTCCGGCGGCGGCGCTCTGCGGAGCGTCGTCTTCGATCCACCGCCATCGACGCCCTCGCATCTCCACGGAGGTGCCGTGGGCGTCTTCCCCGTGGTAAGCTCCGGTGGCGGCGGAGCTCCAAGATCCAGACTTTGAAGAAGAAGATGCGGCGCATCGGGCTGTCCGCGGCGGTGCTCGACGGTGTAGGTCTTCCGGGACCGGCGCTCGGCGACTTCCCGCTCGCCTGGGGACTGCCTCCGATCCAAGGCTTCGAGGGAGGCAGCGGCGGCGGCGCGCCACCGACGGCAACGGCGGGTCAACGACGCGGCCATAGTGCAGAAGGGCGGATTGTAATTTTTGTGCTTTCTGGGTCCTCTCTGTAATTCTGATGTAATGTGTCTTTTTCCTCCGCAAAAAAAAAAAAAAAACCAGCCGCATAAGATTCAGACATATATGTGGCCAGCCTGTTGATCGACGCTAGCCACTAGGCTGCCATCCACACCGCGGTCTCACGCGCGATCAACGGCTCCAATACCGGTTAATAAAATGGAGTATTATCCCGAGAGGCACTCAATCCGGCCATATGAGCAACATTGCATACCACCAAGTTTTTCTTATGAGGTTGTACTCGGGCGTTCGAGATGACAGTATGGAATGACCACATCGTATAGTGTATTCAAACCACACTGTGTGCGAGCCAATCAAAACTACTCAGTTAGCCTAAAAATAAAACCGCCCTTCGATTGAAGAATTTACCCTTTTCTGCAAGATATATGTAAGTTTGAAGTTGAACTTAATTGAACAAGCTAAATAACTCTATTCCACACAATCACAAGAAATATGTCCACCACATCCTCTGAACATAAACAAAAGAAAAAGAGGTCCAAGGGACATACCCGAATAAAGAAGAAATATGAGGGATCTTAAAAGACCTGCTCCGTGGTAGTTCGAACTCCTTGATGTTGATTGTAATGCGATTGACTGTTAAAGTTCTCTCTTACCAACAAAGAGAGGAAATACCACAAATCGATTCAACTAAGAATTGTCAAGTGAGAATAAGATTTTTAATACATTTTTTAATAAAGGCCGCATGCATCAGTCACTGCATAGGCCGTGGCATGTTCCCCTTTTCGAAGAGAAAAGTTAAATATCAAGCTACGACATCGATATCTTTGGTCCCCCGAGGGTTAGAGTTGAGTGGCCGGAGGTAGGTTTGAAAATATTTATCTAAAATTTCGATATATGGAATTATGGATTGCTAGCAATATTGTATCGCGTGGTCAACTTGCTTTCTGTACAACACATCGGTTTAGTTCTTGTACAAAATAAAGATGTTTTATTTCATCCAACATAAACTGAATGGTTTCGATGATTTGGATAAGAAAAGATATTCACGTGATCATGAGGGCCCATCGAATATTGGAATCTCTCGTCATCAGTTGAGCGCTTGCGAAATCTCATATGGCTGCAGAATCTAGATGAAACTTTATTAAAAGAACTCATCGCAAGGCATACATGACACTAGATGTGTATGGACACTTTGTGTGGGATTTTATTAGGAGAGTAAAAAACGTTCCTTAGACTTATGCTTCGTGAGAGAAGGGCAAAACTACAGACATATGTGAAACTGAATGGTAATATCACTAAAAGTTTCTGCTAGTAATTCATTTGTGTCAAAGCGTGATGGAGCTCTGAAATCTTTTAGCGGGACATAAAAGCAATGCACGTTACCTTTGCTGCCGTCTATATCGGGAATCTAATATGCTGGAGTAGTATCTATCAAGCTCACTCCATCGATCTTCCTCAGCCGAATATCGCGTTTTCTTTTGTGTTCTTGCGTGTGCCTGCCGATCAACCTGCCGCACCAGTACCGGATCAGATTCAGACATGTGTAACCCACCGGCACTAAGCCGTGGTCGATCGATGCATGCATGCCGCGGTCTGACGGCGCGAATAATGCTGGCCAGCATGACCGCGGTACGGTGGCCGGCGGTTGATCTTTGGATAGAGCTTGATTCCATCCTCTCGTTTCCAAGGGCTTTGCATCTTGTCATGGATATCTCTACTTTGAGGGGGGACTAGCTCGGCCACCTACAGCGGATCTGGTTCGTTTGTCGTTCGAAACAAAATCTCCACCCTCCATAGAGAAAAAAATACTATTGCAACAAATTTTAGCAAATTTTCGAAAATACTATTGCAACAAAATTGGCAGCATTTTCAGAAGATGTTACGAAGCCAAAACAGTTCCACAACATTTGGAGATGGTAATACAACAAATCTGGTTATCCAACAATTTCCACAACATTTTTAGGAAGATGGTATAACCGTGCAAAATAATTTCCCAACATTTTTTAAAAGTAATGCAGCAAAAAAGTTTCTACGCAACATTTATTTTAGGAAGATGTTGCATGATTGTGCAAAGAAAAGATTCACGATATTTTGGAAATATTAGTGCAGCAAAAAACTGTGTCTAGAACATTCTGGAAGTACATATGCAACATTAAAAAATCCGAAGAAAATACAAACTTGTAACAAAAGGGTACAAACTCTTACAACATCTAGTTTTGCTTTTGCAAAAAACTGAATGCATTTTTTGTAGAAATCCAACGCACATATGCAACATGGAAAAAATACGTGAAACCTAAAATTGTGCTGGAGCACATACCTCACCGGATCGGCACACATCCTGCTCGCCAGAGTCTTGTCGGTGTCTGATCCTATCAGTCTGAACTCATCCCCTTCACCCCCTTTTTTGGACCTGAGCATAATAGAGACCTCAGATTTGAAGCTGTACCGTAGCCATGGACATGGACATGGTTGTACTTTGAGTTGTAATGGCTTCCATGCAGGAGAAGTAACATGGAGTACATATGACGAAGGAGTGGCAGAGGATTGCATGAGGAAAAGCAACGCCAGAAGTATCTCCCGCGTGGGGGATGCAATGCTAGGGATGGGCGACATGACATGCGAGCAGAGAGAGGAGCTAGGCTAGAGTGCGGATGAGCGAGTGAGGCGACCGATCGCCCGATGCAAAGCTCTTTTCCTTTTTATTTAGCTCTAGCTGCCAAATTATTTTAATTTACTCGGACAAAAATGTGCGTAGTATGGGCAATTTTTAGATCGATTTAAGATTTGGATTCTCTTTAGCCTATCCTATACATCTACGACATATCTAAATCTATTTATGTAGCTATGGATTCTCCGCAGTTTATCCTAAACATGCTTGACATACTTGAATTTACTTATGCGGAACGCTAGGCTAGGCGTTGGCTGACCGACAGGGGCAAAAACAGTATGTTTCCTCACCACCAGATTTCATCAAAACGTGAAATATAGGTCGTCTGAGTCATATGTCAATCCATGAGACATTTTTCCTACATTTATAATATCGGTGTAGCATTTTTTTCACGGTACATAAAAATCATACAAAAATGTTGCGACATTTCAACAAATGCAACAATTTCCCAATGGCCACGGAAAATCCCGGAAAAACTCACTGCACGTATGAAGCATGGAGGCCAAAACGCTTGCACCACCCACAAAACACATTTGCAGCAGCATGATGGCAACATTAATTGTAGACCCAAAATCGTTCTTGCATCTCGCTGGTGTATTTGCGGATATATGCAACATGCCAAGCGAACATATGCTGCAAGCAAAGTTGACATGACGCTGCATGCATCCATATCTTTGGAGAGTACACGTGCATACGCGTGCCCTGGGATTATTGCCGTAGGGGAATCATCTTTCCCTACGCATTAACCCTTGTCGTTTGCCTTGGGATGCCAGCAAACATCACCGCGGTACGATGGCCGGGGAGTTGATCATTGCATAGAGCTTGATTCGATCATCGCCTTTCCAACGGCTTTGCATCTTGTCATGGATATCTCTATTTTGATGGGGCCTGCCTCGGCCACCAACGGCGGATCTGGTTCGTTCATCGTTTAGAAAAATCTCCACCCTCCGTGGAAAAAAAACTACTATTGTGCAACAATTTTTGCCAACATTTTCCAAAGATGTTATGAAACCAAAAAAGTTCCACAACATTTCAAAATAGTAATGCAACAAATCTGGTTATGAAACAATTTTCACAACATTTTTTAGGAAGATGCTATAACCTCGCAAAATATTTTTGAAGCATGTAAAAAAATGTTATGCAACAAAAAAGTTTTTATGCAACATCTTTCTTTCTTGAAGATGTTATAATATTGTGAAAAGAAAAGATTCACACCATTTTGGAAATATTAATTCCGGTGACCCAACACACCACTGCATGTTGTAGTGGGCAAGTCGTTGACATAGCTCTCCCGAAAGGACTATTCCGCAATTATTACATCCCTTCGACTAGTACAACAGAAACATTTGTGGGTCCAACTCAAACACTTTATTCCATACTGCTACAGATTACAAGCCAAAGATGAATATCAAACTCAACTCCCTCCTCAGTCAGTTGAGGAAGTTTAAACGTACTACGGTCAACTTGAGAAGGTTGACGAACGAGCTGTAACAGTAGACTGAGTACTATCGTAGTCAAACAACCTCAAGTTTATGGCTGCTTAACTAGGTCTCGTCTCTCACTAGACTCTCTGATCTAATCCACGACTTCTTATTCTTCAGGTGCTACTCCGTAAGCGATGATGTAGTCGACGCCTTCCACTCCTCCTGACAGGTCCGGTGCCTCGAAGTAAACTTCTGAGTCTTTGTAGATTTGGCCTTCTTCTCCAGCCTCGAGCATCTCACCATCTAAGCATGGGGTCAACGGGAAGGTTGAGTAACGAGCGTTACTCAGCAAGTTCTAAAAAGATACGAGAATTTCCTTAATGCACTTTCACCGTCATGACTCTAAAGAGTCGTAGACGTAGATGCAAATTTTTGAAAACGTTTTTAGAAAAAATTGTTTTTATTTTTGAAAACTATATTCCTCCGCCCTCACGGTTATGAAAGTCAAGTTAAGACCGTTTCCCGCTGCGATCGTAGTTCCTTACAGGAACACGGGTATAGCTGTTACAAATCTTTTTACACTCTACAGAGGTGCGTCACTTTTCCCAACAGTAGGCCCATCCATACAGATCTCTACACACTTCCTTGGTGTGTTTGGTCCGGTATGGGGTTCTCAAGACATTCCGAGTTGTTCTTCGACCCCCCTTCGTCCACATGTCCACCCTAATCATGAATAGCATGGTATCCATGGTATCCTTGACCAAGTCCACGGGCCCCGGGATCCATCTATCCACCCCATCCAAGACAACACTACCGATCACCACTCTCGAGTGGGGCTGGCTTTAAACTGCTACCAACAAACCCGTCACCACCAAGAGTAGCTCTACAGCAAACTCCGGTGATCGACCCGGTAGGTTATCCGAGGACACGCGGAAGGAAGAAGTAACTTATGCCTTCTCCATCCCATTCTAGAACTCTTGGTTGACACGTAAATACGGTGCTAGACAAGCCGTGGTGTTATTAAGTCCTAAAGAACATCAAACTGTGGTTTCATTGCCAACCATGAGCAATCCCATTAATTCCAAATACCTTTTCTTCAATGCAAATATAATGATAGGAAAGAATATATATAGTTTTTAAAAATAGATTTTATAAGGATAATAATTCAATGGGCATGCAAGAATGAACTTGCCTATTGACTGACTAGTAGGCCTTGGCGCGGCGGCACGCCGCACCCGTGGGCAGACTCCGTCAATGTATAACAATAGAAGCCGAGAGGCGACACCATCTGAACCCTTCGATCTAAGCCTAAGAATGGATATGCCAGACAGAGACCTAGTAGACGGTGCCGTTTACTGCGGCACAGCCCACAGGCCATAAGTGAACATGCACGCGCAAATAGTGTATGGCAGCAAGCGAGTGTACCGTCTACATGTCAGAGGACCAAGTATCAGTGACACAGCCACAATTATAGAGAAAGTTCGTTAACGTAGATCAGAGTTGGAGTAGCGTCTGCTACGAGTGTCTCTACTGAGATTAAAATGGATCGTCTGCGTAGGTCGGGCACTTAAAATAGCCAACACAATATAAATTCACGATCAGAAACAAATAGAAAAAAGTAAGTACATATATTGAAATTGCCACAAAATGGATAAACTGTTTGTCCACACAGACCCCACAAGGGTCGCGGCACACTGTGGGATGAAAATGGAATGGCCATATATGATCCATGGAGAAGCTACGGAACGCAACTTGTCGCCTTATTCCTCATCATCGGAGATGACGATCACGTCCAGGTACCTCCTTCTCCTTTCTATTAGTGTCGTCGAGCGACTCAAGTCTCTTCGATGCGCCTTGCTTTTCCGCCCGGCGCCTGAGGCGATCCTGCTCCTCCTTTGCGTACTCCACCAAGTGCCTGGCAAACTTCTCCATATGCGCCATGGCTCGGGCGGTCGGGGAATCCAGCGCGAGTGTATCGCGGCGTTTGGCGGCCGCGCTGTCGGCTGTATCCGACAGCTCACTCTCCTCATCGTCCGATACTGCTGCGGGTATCTCCTCGGCATTGGTCTTTCTACGCATCTCTGCTTCCAGCTCGGTGTATCTTGCCGCTGTCATCTTCCTGCAAACTGTAATTTTCTGTGAGCAACCGAGGCTGGTGACGGTGACTTCGGTAATGGAAGGGTAGCCTGTAGAACGACGTGCCATCGATTGGCTTGCAGCGATAGTCCCTTTAAAACAACAAACTTAAGGCTCCGTCATCAATTTGTTTCTCAACCCCAATAAATGCAACAGAGGTAGGCTGCGCGTTAGCTATCGTGTAGAGTCTAAACACAATTGGAGAGCCACGCCGTCTTCACACTGGAGCGCGAAACCCAATGGGACAAAGGCAGCTCAACGGATCGCTGTAACTTTCAGATACTTGAATAGGCTAGCAAAGTCTGCACTGTAAAGTCAGTCTCCACGAGAGATGCATCGCCAACCGAACATGCAGTGTTGCCGGTCCACGCGCTCAATTTCCGAGGACTGCCAACCATGGCATGAGTAATTAGCGGCAATAAACACGTGTTCATCAACCGAGCCTACCTCCAATCAGTCTACAGTTTGCAGCCTACAAGAGGTATAGAAGCCTGCACCATCCTTAAAGGCTCTACGCAGCCATTCGTCGATTGTTCACATCCCCGAACGTGACTTGAACAACCAATTGTGGTTTCCTCGAGTGTTCACACTAAATCCAGTCCAAACCTGTTCGTACCCCAATGCCTAGAGCCGGTATAAACCCCTTGGAACGGCCCTCAGACTGTCAGCCAGACGCTACTACCCTCATTTCACAATCGTCAACCAAACAAATAGCCACCGCTGCCAACCTCTCGCTCCCAATGTCGCTCGTGGCAGAAGACTCGTGGATTTGCTACTTCAAGAAAGAAGGCATGAAGTTCAAGGCGACTGTCAATCGGCGTGCGGCAACAGTAGAGGAGTGGATACGTCGCGTTAAGCAAGAGTTCTGGACAACGCGCAGGCCAAGTGCGTTGGACTCGATTGCGAATTCACCGACGCCCCGAAGAAAGTGAAGCAAAGGTATCTTCCGACTGAGAAAAAGCAGCGTGCCGCCATTCTCCAGCTGTCCGTGGCATACGAGGCGCTTGTCTACCAGATATATCGAGCCAGCGTAGTGCCAGAACTCCTCCGGCAATTCTTAAGAGACGGGGAGATTCTTTTCTGCGGGGCTGCAATAAACAACGATGCACGCATGCTAGAGTACTATACTACGGACTCGACATTGTGTGCATGTGCGACCTCCAGAGAGAGATCCCAAATCCTACAAAGAACCATCCTCCGGCGCTGTATGATCTGGCCAACGCGTACATCGGGACAACGGTTGATAAGAAGGACCCAAAGATAAGAGAGCTAAATCGAAAGGGATGGGGCGAATCTTCGCTGATCTGAACCAAATCAAGTACGCTGCTTTGGATGCTCGTCTGGGGTTTGAAATTATTCGGAAGCACCGTAGGTTAGCTAGGTATAATAGCTACGCAGATCACCTCAGCGTTGTATGAGTTGGAAGGTGTATTCGCACACAAACTGGCGGCAACATATATGTACGCGTCCGCTAGACGGCCAGATGTACACATTCTCGAGTTATTTTTGTGGTACCCTGAGTTTTTGCTGGAGTTACACTCTACGCTCTATCTTCGCGAGCCACTGTTCGCGTACGAGACGAGCGGCACTAATGATTTTAACGCGCAACCATTGCCGAGAACGCGGCACGCTATAGCCTCGACCGGGATCTGTAAGGCAAATCCTTCTCTAAGGTCATCTTTTGCAAATATGCAGATATTTAATATATTTCTATAGTGGATAATCATTATAGCGAAATGTAACAAAAATGACAACCTATAAGCTAAACCAAACCATAAACTTCCTAGATTTTCTCTCAGGTTACAAAATGTGCTGAAAATACCTCAAACTGAATGTGGCTACACATGTGTTGGGAATGGAAAAAAAACATTTATCAGTTGACGGTTGCAAATTGAGGCCAGTTCACCTTCGATCGCGGCAAAGGTTGCTGGTCGAACCGAAGTCGAAATGGATATATTTAAATTTCAATCACCTTCCCATTCTCCTGCCTTTTGCAGTCTCTGCTCCTGTCGTAATTCAGTAGACACATTCGGTGGCTGCCAACCTTCCCCTCAATAAATCCCCTGTTCTACAGACCCTTCTTTTCAAGTGATTCACGATTCTGCATTACAGCATTCTCAACCTACCTCAGCTTCAATTCAAGACGAGCAACGATTAGGCTGTCAATAGAGGCAAGAGCTACTTTTGCTGCTATCATACGTCACATCTCGTAACTCTCAAGTCCTGTCAATATGATGAACACTAATGTAATAATAATAGTACGAATGTCTCATATAACTCAATCGCATTGACCATGTAGTAACATAGAATAACCATTAGGCTGTTAAAACTAAGCAGCAGCCTCAGCCAAATGTTTTCGAAATTTATATGCACATGAACACCTCATGGGTATGCATGCAACCAGCCAGAAATAATTATATAGTGGTGAACATTAAAAGGGGAAAACCATTACAATGAAGCGCTAATAATTAATCTTACCACATAGTGAAGGGATAATAACCTTAATCTAGCAAGCATACATAACGTAATATAGTGGGACTTTATGACTGTCATCCAAGTAGATAGTAGGAAATCAAAATTTTCATATATGAATAATGTGAACTCGACAAGACGACAAGTATGTTGCCTTCCACTCCTGTACTCAACTACTCACCCTGTATTCTACACATAATTGTATAGAACTGGAACTACACAAATTACAGATATAATCACTGAAGGATTTCTGCACTTGCTTGCTAACAAAAAAA
Organism: Poa pratensis; assembly: GCA_947311845.1. Lineage (NCBI taxonomy): Eukaryota > Viridiplantae > Streptophyta > Magnoliopsida > Poales > Poaceae > Poa > Poa pratensis. Next base: position 8,190,202 of record CAMZMU010000081.1, on the reverse strand, counting down.
ATAATCATTGGAGCTATCACCATATGTTTGACACTACATGTTTATTCATTTCAAAATTTGCAGTTTATGTGGACCTCGTGTCGAAGTAGCGATTATGCAGCTCATAGGGACTACGCATCTGGAAAAAAAACCTAGAAAATGTTAGTGTAGATCGAAGAGAGAGAGACCAGCAGGTCCAGATTGAGAGAGAGACCAACATGTACTGATTAAAGGAGAGAGAGAGAGAGAGAGATAGTGCGAAGAAGGCCTGCCTGTGGCTGATGAACAGGGTTCTCCGCAATAGACGATTGAGCGTCGACGCGGTTCCTGCTAGGCTGGTTCGCACGGAGGGATGGGCGATACGGCGACGGTGCAATCACGGGGCGTCGGTGCGGAGCATTTGGCCGTGGGAGTTTGTAGGCGTACGACGGAAACTTCGAGTGGCCTGTAACTTCAGGGACAGTGAGCGGCGAAAAGGGGCGGAGGAAGGCGTCTGTGGGAGCTTGGAGGCGGTAGAGATGTGCGGGGCGAGGAGATTTGGCGGCGGCGAGGAAGCCAGAGTGCGTCGGCAGGATGAAGAGTGAGGAGGGGATCGAATCAGCAATTCAGCGGAACCGTTTTTTTTAGTTCCGTGATTTGGGGGATGGGGGTAGGGTGTCAAGCGGCGCGGGTTGGCGGACAAATATTGTAAAGCGGTAGTGTTAATTTTGAGCAAACACATGAGGCAATTTTAAACTAAGAAATAACTACCTTTACGTACCATGCGGCTCAAAGCGGACCCCGCTTCTGCAACCCTAGATGGGGATAATGGGTACTTGTTCCGTCGTCAGGATCATTTGGATCACCCCCGTCTCTGCCTTTTTATATTAGTGGTGATGATAAATTTGGACACACAAACCAGAGTGTAGCCCAGTGGCTATGCACTCTATCCACGAAAGTGGATGTGCTAAGTTTGATCCCACCGTTGCATCCTATTTTATTACCTTTTCTCTATCTCTATTGAGAAATACTAATGGGCCGGCCCAACAGGGCAACCTCTGCGGGCGAGGCGAAGTTATAGCTTGCAAAGAGCGATATATAGTGGCTGCAATAAACTTGGGCATTCCCAAGTCCCAAATGTACCAATTTTTCAAGTCGATTAGTGATCTTTGTGATGCCAAATTGTCAATGAACAAAACATGCTATCGTTAATTTTGAAAGAATACGAGTAATAACAATAAGAAAGCTCAAGGCCATGAGTCTGATAAATCCTTAACAAGAACACATATATTTTTTTTTGACGGAAAGCAGCGAGCACTGTTCCCTTTTATATTAAGAGGAAATCGGAACAAATGCCGACGAATTATTACAGAAGTTACAGAGGGAAACAAAGAAACATGACACTAAGCAAACAACCCCGCAGGGAGAGCCTTCGCCGCCCATCGTCTCCCGACAAGCGTTGGACACTAGCTCACATGATCATCACTGCCGTAGACTCGGCAATGTGTTGCTCTTCGGCTGCTCTAGCAAGAACACTTATTTTCTCCAGCAGTCGGAACAGGATATTAAGAAACCTGACCTTCTACTTAGTTTCTTTTACACAGCTATCTTATTTCGTTCTACCATCGCAAAAGCTTGGCATTGCATTGTTGGCATGCAAGCGTTCTTGTTTCACTACAGCCAGAGAGCGCCGGCGTTCTTGAGCATGGGCACGAGCTCTCCGGCCAGGTGCAGCGCCATGACTCTGTTGGTGCCGCCGACGAGGCTGCCGCCAATGAACACCGCGGGCACCACCGGCGTACCGCGGCCGACCTTCCTTACCAGCTCCATTTCCATCTCCCTGCCACGGGGGTCCTTGTCCAGCTCGTACACTGCCACACTGACGCCGAGGTTGCTGAGGAGGGACGTCACAGAGTGGCACATGCAGCACCTGCTCGACGTGAACACCACCACCGCCCGCTCCGACGCCAGCTTAGTCACTTGCTCCATGAGGATGGTAATCACAAGTTTGTAGCTAGTCTCACCGTCTATGCTTAGATCAGATTATCTGGAAGAGCTAGGTTGACTTGGGCGTTTGTTGTGGTTTGGTGCTGCTGGGGTGGCTTGCCTTTTATAGGCAGAAAGGATTTGCTATTTCCTTTGCCTTTATCTGAATACGCAGCAATTAGGGTTTGGAAAATAATGGAACATATATAGATTTGGTTCTTCTAAAAAAGAACACATTTTCAATTGAACTCCAGCACATGAAAAAGATTGGATGGTTTTGGACAAGAAAAGATGTCGTTGTTCATGAAGGAGGGGCTCATGGAACCTTGGAATCTATGCTCGTCGGTTGACCTTTTGAAAAATCTGGTATGCCAAACTATCTACATGTTTTCGGAATAAAAAGAACTTATGCCAGACATGCATGACATTTTGTTTTTCGAAATGGGGAGCATAGCCCAGGCATGCAAGACATTAAACTTGTATAGACCATAGAAACTTGCGTAGAGTACATGCATGGTAGTGTTCAGATTTTGGATATGTGTATGTCAGAAGCAAAATACATGTATATGGATGCAAATGTCTGAAACTTACGCATACTAGAACATGCCAAGCACACTAAATCGGTGATCACAGGATATTCACTTTACTCCCAACAACAACAAAAGGATATTCACTTTACATGTACGTAGTGATGTGACAATTGTAATTATCACTGATATATAGTCTCCCATGCATTGTTATAAAAATTAGTACTCCCTCCATTCCAAAATAGATGACTTTCATTTGTCTACATACAGATGTATGTAGATATATTTTAGTATGTACATACATCCATATGTAGATATATGTAAGTCAAGTAATTTGGAACGGAGGGAGTAGTACGTCTCCCAAGCAGTGCATGCTATATACTCTCTCCGTCCATAAATATAAGAACTTGTAGCTTTCCAACATGTTGTCTTCGTGCATAATAATACGAGTGCATATACACACTAAAATATGTCTACATACATCTAGATGTTATTTTTTGGTGATCCAAATTCGTATATACTGATAAAGGCTGACTTGTGACGAGGAGAGCGGAGCGTCCCGGAGTGCTATTTACCTTACTAAGAATCAGATGTTCCATGAGAGAACAAAGCACATTGACGTCAAATACCATTATGTGCGTGAAGTTGTTGCATAAGGTAAGCTGAAGGTATGCAAGATAATTACTTATGATAATCCTGCTGATATGATGACAAAGCCAGTTCCTGTTACTAAGTTCGAGCTTTGCTCGGGCTTAGTTGGTATCACTGTCTAGCCCAAGAGGCTATTTGGCGCCGAAGGTGTTTTCTTTGTTGTTTCAGGGTGAAGTTCTCGTTCATGCTACAAGATGGAATTTGTCTCCAGGTGGAGTGTTATTTTGTGGTGATCCAAATTTGTATATACTGATAAAGGCCAACTTGTGACGAGGAGTGCGGAGCATGGCGGCCATGGCCCAATCCGTGGCGGCCGCACGGAGGGGGTGCGGGGGGCGGCAACCCCCGCGGTACGGTACGAGTTGTTTCCGGGTCGGACTGCAGTTGACCTAGGGTTTTACCACTATATATACATCTTGTAAGCCGCCGGGTGGGATAAGTCGCATTGTGTAAATCCTCGGCGTTTGTAACCTCACCCCGATATAGTGAAGTATTGCTGGCTGGCGCCCGTGGTTTTTTCCTCTCCTTTGTTTGGAGAGGTTTTCCATGTTAAAATTTCGTGTCCGCTTTGGTTTGATCGTTCCGCTCTTCGTCGTTTATTTGCTATCGTTTATAACACTAGATATATGTGAATATGGACAAATGCTAAAACATCTTATATTAAAAAACGGAGAGAGTATTTCAGAAAGCCTGAGTACCTAAGAAACTTGTATATCTGGTCTACCTTTGCCGCACTGTCCTTATCGGGAACAATATTTGTACACATCTAGCAGACCATTGATCTCTCCAGCTCGCGCGATCGATCTTCCTCAACCTAATGTGTCGCCAGCCGTTTATGCTTTTCTTGTGTCCACCAACCAGCCGCATAAGATTCAGACATATATGTGGCCAGCCTGTTGATCGACGCTAGCCACTAGGCTCACTAGTAGAAAATGGGCCTATGGTCCCGGTTCGGTTGGGCCTTCAGTCCCGGTTGCCCAACCGGGACTGGCCAATCGGGACCAATGCTGGTCCCGGTTGGGCCACGAACCGGGACCAATGGTTGTCCACGTGGCCTGGTCTGGCTGCTCGTGGGGGGAGACTCATTGGTCCCGGTTCGTATTAAGAACCGGGACCAATGAGTGCTTTTTTTTTTTTGGTATTTAGGGTTTAGGATTCGATCTCGCCGGTGCCCCCTCTCCCTCTCGCCGGTGCCCCCTATCGCCGGTGCCCCCTCTCCCTCTCGCCGGTGCCCCCTCTCGCCGGTGCCCCCTCTCCTTCTCGCCGGTGCCCCCTCTCGCTATCGCCGGTGCCCCCTCTCCCTCTCGCCGGTGCCTCCGTCGTCTCCCCCTTCTTCGCATCGCCGACGAGCTCTCCATCGTTTCCGTACGCATATTATACGCTCTACTATATACACAGTACACGTTGATGCATATATAATTAATATTCGATCTCTTGCGAGAATACAACTATTTAATTACATGGAGATAGATCAAGCCATCAAGGCATATTTAGTTCATCGTCCGAAGCATAATGTTCTCCCTTTTCATCGATGGCCTCCCTAAGCAGAAATCCCGCCAATTCCTCTTGAATTGCTCCTACGCGCAGTTTTGGTTCGAGCGTCTCCCGCAGGTCGCTCAAATTAGTTGTTCTCCGCTCAGTGGTCAACTCGCGAATGAACTCGCAAACGTAGAATCCACATAAATTACTCCCCGGTGGCTGCTGCGGACATGTCACCGATTTATAAGTTAGCTCATCTTTGAATGGACCTTGTACCTTCTGTTTGAAATGTGTCCAACACCTGCTTTGGCAAAGAAAATGAACAAAGGAGTTATTAATTACTTGACATAAGGGAACGAACGAAAGAGGGCGATATAATGCGATAATGATTGAAATTACTTGTTGAGCATTTCTTTCATGTCGGACCACATGTCTTGGTCCCAACTTAATGAGTCGTGGACTTCAACTGTGGACTTGTCAGGTTGAATGCTTAGCAGAATCCAGTGGAACCTGCGGACGTTTACATAAAGCAGACATGCATAGCTCATTAATTACACTTAACATCGAGAAAGCCAAATAAAAATATGTACAAGACAAAAACACTCACTTGAAGTTGTAAGGAAATAGTATTTCCGTACAGAAATGTTGCATGGTTAAAAAGGTGGTCAGGTCATGCTCCACGTCTTTGGGGTGATTGACTAAGGTATATGAATTCACGATATACGGGTCAACGAACCCGACCTCAAAAACTTTAGTTCTTTTGCATTCCATCATCTTCATTCTGCATAATAGCGTACAAAAGGATATATATATAGTCAGGATAATATAATACAGGCAATGAACGAGCTGAGCTAGAGACTTAATTACGAAAATAAATCACTTACAGACAATAGCAAGAGAGGATAGATTTGTCGAGGGCGCGCTTTTGGAATAACTGGAACAGTTCAGTCAGTTGAACCTGTATAACGTAACGTTTGAAGAAATGCTCCACTCTAACGTCCACCGGAAACCAATCTTTCGCGTCCTTCTTTGATGTGTGCACCAGGTACCAGTTATGCAAATTTCGCATATGTGTTGATAGACGCGCGAGCTCCTCATTACTGACCATAGGCTCCCCTTGGACATATTTCCGTGCCATCTCTAACATTGGCGCAGATTCATAGCCTAAAAGTTGACCAAGGCTCATACCCAAGGCGGTAGCCTGTTCCTTGGCCTGCGATACAGTGACACCAAGTTCTTTAGCAGCAGCCATGGCTCTGGGGTCCAATAATTCCAGGTCCTTATCCATAGCGTCTCTGAAGTCCTTGTCGGCATCGGAACACACTATGAGCGGGGGGACCGATTGATTTTTCTGCTGTCCGAGCTGGGCAATTTGTTTCCCGCTTTTTGCACTTCTTCCCTTGTTCTGCTCAGACTGGGCACGTGCTAGCTTAGTAAGTTCACGACCATAGTCAGATGGCAGATTCATCGATATCTGGGATGGCTGCTCAAGGAAGGACTTTCTCCACTTTTTGGTTTTTGCATCATATACCGGCTTCTGCTCGGGCTTTTTTGGTGCAAAAAAAGCCTTATTGTAGGCAGCCACCTCCGCGGCGTTTTCCGCTACAGTCCTGTCATAAGGTCTAATGGGAAGATTCTTATGAGGTACTGTTGGGAGGGGCGACCTTTTACGTTTCGGTGATCGCTTACCCCTCATAGTACGAGCGGTGGGCGGAAACGGCTGACGCGGCGGCGGAGACGGCTGACGCGGCGGCGGAGACGGCTGCGCTGGAGACTGGTGAGGCGGTGAAGAGGACTGTTGCGCTGGAGACTGGTGAGGCGGTGAAGAGGACTGTTGCGCTGGAGACTGGTGAGGAGTCGATGGCCTTGGCTGCCAGTTCGGAAGCACGATGAATTCCTTTGGCCATAGAATGGTCGCTTTCTTGGCTTCTCCAAGTTCAAGCACCTCCCCATCTTCACCTGCAGGGTGTTGCAGCTTCAGCTCCTCATAATCTTTCATCACTTCATCCACCGCGACAACAGCGTAGCCATTTGGAACCGGAGAGAAATGGTAAGTTGGATTAGGTCCAATTGGTACGACATAGCCGACCGCCACCTTAAAGGTTAAGTTAAAAACTTTCACATGCATCTCACAAGGTGTGCTCTCCATGATATCATCCACTGGGTAGCGACGAAGTGGAGCCACTGCATCATCATTACCATCCTGGAGCTCCGTGGAAGCCACGCTGCTTTTCCGATTCGATGGGACACCGGTACCATCGCATGCAGCTTCTACCATGTGCCGTTGAGATTGGCCGCTAGTACCTTGCTGGCTAAGCACGGCAATTTGTTCCTTCTGCAGCTTTAATTCTTCTTCTATATTACGCAGCCGGTCTGCAGCAGCGCGTGCTTCCATTGCCTCCTTTTCCTTTCTCCTCTGATGGCTTCTATCAGGAAATTTCTTCCTGTGCTCGGGAATCGCAATTGTCTTGGGCTTGGAGCCAGGTACGCCTCGTAACCGTCCGTCGTGTTCCTTATTCCCAAGGGCGCGTGTGAGCTCGTCATCCTCTCTATCGGGAATGAACCGTCCCTCTTCAACATCCTTTACTGCTTTTCTAATTTCTTGGATGGGTAGTAGGGGATTATCTTTGTGTCTTCTGTTATATATGCACTTCCCTTCTGCGTCCAACGTGCCCCCATGCCCGTAAAACCAATTTCTTGCCCGTTCGATCCACTTGAGTGGCTCTGGAGTGATCCCATTAGCCAGCAGGTCCGCCTCAAGTTTCTCCCACTTAGGCATGCTACCAGCGTAGCCACCAGGCCCCATAGTATGGTGGTACATCTTTAGAGCAGCATTTGCCGCATTTTTTGCAGACTTTTCCAGAGCTTCCTCTGATTTCTTGTACGCCACAAATTCTTCCCAGTAGTCCTTTATCTTCTCATACCCTTTATCGAAGTCTGGAGTCTTATTTTTCTTGACAAACAGTTTGTTCAATCTTTTCTTCCAGTTCTTGAATAGCTCGGCCATCTTCCTAAGTGCCCAGTCCTTGACTTTTTGCTCCATGATTTTCCGGGCTATCTTTTCTGCCTCATCTGGATCCTCCTCATCTGAATCCACCTCTGGCGCCGGCAGGGTGAAATTAACCATGAGCTTTCTCCAAAGTCTTTCTTTGCCCTCATCGCTGACATATAGCTGTCCTTTCTCCCTTGGCCGATGCCATTCTCGAACGGTGATCGGGATGAAGTCCCTAACAAGAACTCCGCATTGCTTTACCATTTTATTTTTAACACCAGGGGGAGCAGTCGGTGTGCCGTCTTCGGCGACTCTTTCGATCGTGTACCTTTCTTGGTCGCCCAACTTTTTGGCTGGGCCTCGTTTTGTCCTTACAGAAGATTTGCTCGATCCGGAGGGCTAAAAGAAGAAAGAGCGTTAATATATGTATATAGACATCAGAGGCTAAATTAATACAATCTTCGGCTTCATTAATATATGTATATGCACCTCGCCGGAGTTTGCAACATTTAATGTTCCACCGGAGCCTTCGGCTTCTCCCTCGTCGGCTTCTCCCTCGCTGACTTCTCGCTCACCCCGGCCGTCGGGTTCTACCTCACCGGAGCCGTCTCTTCGGTTGAGAGACTCATCTCCCTCACCGGAGTTGTTCAAAAACTCCGTGGTGACATCGACAATATCTTCCGGCCCGCGGATTATATCCTGGAGGATATTTTCCTGATCTTCGTCTCGTTCCATAGTTTCTGCAAATTAAGAACAATGCACAAAACTTTAGTTGGGTAACTTGTTCCATATGTCAAGATACATCTACAATATCATAAACCCGTAAACTCGTATCGTAAACCCGTAAACTCGTATCGTAAACCCGTAAACTCGTATCGTAAACCCGTAAACCCGTAAACTCGTATCGTAAACCCGTAAACTCGTATCGTAAACCCGTAAACTCGTATCGTAAACCCGTAAACTCGTATCGTAAACCCGTAAACCCGTAAACTCGTATCGTAAACCCGTAAACTCGTATCGTAAACCCGTAAACTCGTATCGTAAACCCGTAAACTCGTAAACTCGTATCGTAAACCCGTAAACCCGTAAATTTGCATCTTTGCATATCTAACACAATTTACCGGGTCAACTTCCGAACCACGATCTACCGGGAAGAACAAATACCGGACAAGAACACAATCAATACATGGCATTGATGCAATGCGCAATATGTATGCATGATCAATTTAATGCATTGACATGGAACTCTAAATCATGTTTGAAATGTTATTGAATTAGGACAAGCACAAATTAGGACTAACAAAATTTTCCTATACAAAAAAATCCTAACACTAACAAAATTTTCCTACACAAAAAATCCTAACACTAACAAAATTTTCCTATACACTAACAAAAAATCCTAACACTAACAAAATTTTCCTATACAAAAAAATCCTAACACTAACAAAATTTTCTTATACACTAACAAAAAATCCTAACACTAACAAATTTTTTTCCTAACACTACATTTTCCTAACACTAACAAAAAATCCTAACACTAACATTTCCTATACAAAAAAAATCCTAACACTAACATTTTCCTAACAAATATTTTTTCCTAACACTAACATTTTCCTAACACTAACATTTTCCTATACAAAACAAAAAAATCCTAACACTAACATTTCCTATACAAAAAAAATCCTAAAATTCTAACTCACCGATCGAGAAGCGGTGGTGCGCGCGGGCGGCGGTGGCGCTGCGAGCTCGGCGCGGGGACGGCGGTGGCGCTGCGAGGGGGGCGGCGGTGGCGTGCGAGGGGGACGGCGCGGTGGCGCTGCGAGGGGGACGGCGCGGTGGCGTGCGTGCGGGGGAGGAGGCCGGCCGCGTCGTGGCGCCGTACGTGTACGGGGAGGAGGCCGGCCGCGTCGGGGCGGCGTGCGGGGAGGCGGCGGGGCGGCGCGTCGTGGAGGTCGGCGGCGGGGCAGCCTGACGGCGTGGTGGCGGCTCCGCGGCTCCTCTGCTTCTTTGCTCCTCGTCGATGAACTCTGCGTGAGAATGAGGACGAAGAAGAGGCGCGGGCAGTTATAGCAGACCTCATTGGTCCCGGTTGCTGGCAAGAACCGGGACCAATGCCTCTTTGGTCCCGGTTCTTGCCACCAACCGGGACCAATGAGTGGGCAGTTAATGCCAGATCAAGCGCGGGATCCACGGACTCATTGGTCCCGGTTCTTGGTAGAAACCGGGACCAAAGAGTCCTTTTTCAAAATTATTTCGAACTTTTCAGTTCTGAAATTTTGTTCCCGCCTTTTTTTTCTTATTTAGGTGTTTGGATATGAATTTCAAATGGTTTTGAATCTGAAAAGACTTTCAACATGAAAAGTTTTTAAATTTGAATAAATAATCCAAAACCATTTTCTGTTTTCTAAAATAATTATTCTAACTATACAAACTATTAACCATTTTGCCATTTTCAATTAAAAATGCATTAACTTTATTGCATATTTTGAATTGACAAAACTTTCAACATGATTAAATCCGTAAGTCGAAACTCGACTAATAATACGTATAAATCGATAAAAATTGATTAAGTAAGATTTATGATTAAGTAATAATAATTATTAATTCAGTTAATTCTATTTTTGGTGTTGTAAAATCCCATGGCAAGCAGAAGTAAATGCAGAACAATTTCAGAAAACCTATATTTGTAAGATGAATGTTTGGTGTTGTAAAATGCAGAAGAAAGCAGATAAAAATTATTAATTCATTTATCTTAATGCATTACATAAAAGGTTTAATACATTATTACACATGATACAACGTCTCACAAGCGCTTGAAAGAAACACACCCCTGATCCAACATCACGAACATTATTCTACATAAACGGACTTGCTGGCTCGAAGGCCGTAGGATTAGGGGGAACGGCGGGAGGAGCCAGCCCCGTGGGCGGCCGCCCGGTTCTCGCGCGCACGTTTGCGGCGGAGGGCAAGATCCATGGAGGATGAGTCTTTCAGCGCCCAATCCAGATCGGAAGCCTCCTTCGCCTTGAGCTGGTAGGAAGTCTTGGCTCGCTGGACAGGGTAGTCGCGGACAGACTGGAAGGAGGCTTCCATGGCCTCCTGTATCTGCAACCCACAACCTTCTTCCCCGTCGTCGCTCCAGTCGAAGTCGTCGTCCTCCTCCTCCTCCGCGGGAGGAGCGGCGGCGCCTGGTGGAGGTGCAGCGGCGCCAGGTGGAGGTGCGGCGGCACCTGGTGGAGCAGGAGGCCGGTAGCTGGGCATTCCTCTCCACGCCGGGCTCGTGGGCATACGGCGGGATAGACTCCCGCGGTTGCGCCCAAGCGCGCTCTGCCGAGCACGCTCGACCTCGTCCAGAAGGCGCTGCGGCGGGCGTGGCGGATCCATCTCGTGGAGACGATGCGTTCGTGGCTAGGAATGGTGGATTAGGGTTTACCCCGTCGGCGACAATATATAAAGACCTCCAGGGCAGCGCTGGGGGAGGACAGGTGCCCAGGAAAGCGCTGGGGGAGGACACGTGTCGTGACCGCAAAGCCCGTCTTTAGTCCCGGTTGGTGTTACCAACCGGGACTAAAGAAGCACACAGATCGTGTGTTTCTTTCAATCGCTTGTGAGCCGTTGGATCAGGGCCGGGTGTGTTTCTTTTGAGGGATTGTGAGCTGTTGGATCAGCAGTATCACGACCACTTCGTGAGCCACATGACCCGGTTGGTGTTACCAACCGGGACTAAAGAAGCACACGGATCGTGTGTTTCTTTCAAGCGCTTGTGAGACGTTGGATCAGGGGTGTGTTTCTTTTGAGGGATTGTGAGCTGTTGGATCAGCAGTATCACGACCACTTCGTGAGCCACATGACCCGGTTGGTGTTACCAACCGGGACTAAAGAAGCACACGTACCCTATATATAACCGCCCTCCTCAGACAAGTTACTCACTCACACAAAACATTCCAGCGTCACTCGGAGAGGCATCTTTGGGCAACCAGCGGCAAGACGTCTCTGATGACCTGCGACCGTTCCAAACGGTTGCAGATCATCAGAGATGTGTTGCCGGACGGTTGTAGATCATCAGAGACGTCTTGCCGCTGCTTGGATCGAAGTGGTGCTCAAACACAAAACATTCCAGCGTCACTCGGAGAGGCATCTTTGGGCAACCAGTGGCAAGACGTCTCTGATGACCTGCGACCGTTCCAAACGGTTGCAGATCATCAGAGACGTCTTGCCGGACGGTTGTAGATCATCAGAGACGTCTTACCGCTGCTTGGATCGAAGTGGCGCTCAAACTCACGAGCCACCGTCGGGCTGTATGCAGGGGGAACTGTGTTTGGACGGTCGAAGCTGAGGTTTGAGAGGTTCCCACGGGAGGTGTGGGAGCCGACAACCACCTACCACGCGTGTTTCACCACATAAAGGTTTAATACATTACTACACATCACATAAAGGTTTAATACATTACATTGATTTACATAAAAGCCATGAACCCTTCTTCGCGTATGTCCCTAGCCTATGATCGCTTCAGCCGTAACCATGGAGCATCTTCATTATTTAACGGGATGCTTGGGTCAGTTCTCACTGTGAAGGGCGGAATTTCATCAAACTTATCATAATCTGCTGACATGTCTGTCTTGTCCTCGACTCCCACGATGTTTCTTTTCCCTGAAAGAACTACGTGACGCTTTGGCTCATCGTCTGATGTATTCGTTTGCTTGTTTTTTCTTTTTTTCGGTCTGGAGGACATGTCCTTCACATAGAAAACCTGAGCCACATCATTGGCTAGGACGAATGGTTCGTTCTTGTAACAACCAAGATTCTTGAGATCCACTGTTGTCATCCCGTACAGCTGGTCTACCTTTATCCCTTCTCCATTCATGTTGACCCAACTGCACCGAAACAAAGGGACCTTAAAAGTAGGTCCATAGTCAAGTTCCCATATCTCCTCTATGCGACCATAGTATGTGTCCTTTTGCCCATCGTCGTTTGTTGCATCAAAGCGGACACCACTGTTCTGGTTGGTGCTCTTTTTATCTTGGGCGATCGTGTAAAATGTATTCCCATTTATCTCGTACCCTTGGAAATTCAATACAGTCGAAGATGGTGACGCGGCCAACAAGTAGAGCTGTTCTCCGACAGTGGTGTCATTCATGAGCTGTAATCGCAACCAACTGCCGAAGGTCTCCATGTGTTTTTCTTTAATCCAGGAGTCATCCTTCCCCGGGTTCTTGGAGCGTACATAATTCTTGTGTTCCTCGATATACGGAGCCACGAAGGTGGAACTTTGTAGAACTGTGTAGTGTGCTTGAGTTAAAGAATGCCCGTCCCTACATATCAGTGCTTTCTTTCCTAGCGTGCCTTTTCCACTCAGTCTCCCCTCATGCCGCGATTCAGGAACACCAATCGGCTTAAGGTCAGGAATAAAGTCAACACAGAACTCAATGACCTCTTCTGTTCCATAGCCCCTTGAGATGCTTCCTTCTGGCCTAGCACGGTTATGAACATATTTCTTCAAGACTCCCATGAACCTCTCGAAGGGGAACATATTGTGTAGAAATACAGGACCGAGAATGGCAATCTCGTCGCGTAGGTGAACCAGGAGATGCGTCATAATATTGAAGAATGATGGGGGGAACACCAACTCGAAGCTGACAAGACATTGGACCACAGCCTTCTGTAAACTTGGTAGAGTTACTGGATCGATGACCTTCTGAGATATTGCATTGAGGAATGCACATAGCTTCACAATGGGTACTCGAACATTTTCCGGAAGAAGCCCCCTCAATGCAACCGGAAGCAACTGCGTCATAATCACGTGGCAATCATGAGACTTCAGGTTCTGGAATTTTTTCTTTGCCATATTTATTATTCCCTTTATATTTGACGAGAAGCCAGCCGGGACCTTGATACTGCTCAGGCATTCAAAAAAGATTTCCTTCTCTGCTTTGGTAAGAGCGTATCTGCTTAAGTATTTACGCCCTTTATCCGTCTGCTTGTTGTATGGGTCTTTCATACGTTGCTGGTCTGCCCGTGCTTCCGGTGTATCTTTTGTCTTCCCATACACGCCCAGGAAGCCTAGCAGGTTCACGCAAAGATTCTTCGTCACGTGCATCACGTCGATTGAAGACCGGACCTCTAGGACTTTCCAATAGGGTAGCTCCCAGAATATAGAGCACTTCTTCCATATGGGTACGTGGTTGTCAGCGTCATTCGGAACAGATAGACTGCCAGGACCCTTTCCAAAGATTACTTCTAAATCCTTGACCATGTCATATATAACATCACCATCAGGGAGGTTAGGCTTCTTCCGGCAATCTGCCTCACCGTTGAAATGCTTGCCGGGCTTTCTTACGGCATGACCGTTCGGAAGAAATCGACGATGCCCCAGGTACACATTCTTGTTTCCCAAATGTATACTTTCAGTCTTATCTAAACAGTGCGTGCATGCATTGTATCCCTTGTTTGACTGTCCTGAAATGTTACTAAGAGCAGGCCAATCATTGATGGTTACGAACAGCAACGCTCGTAGGTCAAATTCCTGTTGTTTGTGCTCATCCCACACACGTACACCTGGTTCGGACCACAACTGCAAAAGTTCATCAACTAATGGCCGTAGGTACACATCAATGTCGTTGCCGGGTTGCTTCGGGCCTTGGATGAGCACTGGCATCATAATGAACTTCCGCTTCATGCACAACCAAGGAGGAAGGTTGTAGATACATAGAGTCACGGGCCAAGTGCTATGACTGGAGCTCTGCTCCCCAAAAGGATTAAAGCCATCTGTACTTAGACCAAATCTTAAGTTCCTTGCGTCATCTGAAAATGTCGGGAACTCTCTGTCGATTTTTCTCCACTGGGACCCATCGGCGGGGTGTCTCAACTTCCCGTCTTTCTTACGCTCTTCTTTGTGCCATCGCAACAACCTGGCATGCTCTTTGTTTCTGAACAGACGTTTCAACCGTGGTATTATAGGAGCATACCACATCACCTTAGCAGGAACCCTCTTCCGGGGGGGCTCGTCATCGCCCTCAACATCACCAGGGTCATCTTGTCTTATCTTGTACCGCAGTGCATTGCATACCGGGCATTTATCCATGTTCTCGTACTCACCGCGGTACAGGATGCAGTCATTAATGCATGCATGTATCTTCTGCACATCTAATCCTAGAGGGCAGATAGCCTTCTTTGCTTCGTATGTAGTCTCGGGCAATTCGTTATCCTTTGGAAGCTTCGGCTTCATTATTTTCAGTAACTTCTCAAATCCCTTGTCAGAACAACCAGTCTCTGCCTTCCATTTCAGCAGTTCCAGTGTGGTACCGAGCTTTGTGCTGCCATCTTCGCAGTTTGGGTACAGCAACTTTTTGTGATCCTCAAGCATGGCCTCCAACTTTAGCTTCTCCTTTTCTGTATCGCATTCTCGCTTTGCATCAGAAATGACCCCACCAAGACCATCAGCGGGCTCATCTGATGCCCGATGTTCACCTCTTTCTTCTTCAACGTCTTCCATAACAGTATCACCGCATTCCTCTGGGAACATAGGATAGTTGTCATCATCCTCCTCTTCTTCATTGTCTTCCATCGTAACCCCTCTTTCTCCGTGCTTGGTCCAACAATTATAGCTGGGCATGAAACCTTTCCGAATCACGTGGTCTTGAATGGTTCTCGGGTCAGAGTACTCCCTGACGTTCCGACACTTCTCACATGGACAAGGCATAAAATTATTCACTTTGTTTGCCTCAGCCACATCGAGAAATTTATGCAGGCCTGCAATAAACTCGGAACTGCGTCGTTCGCCGTACATCCATCGCATCCGTGCATCCATCTGCATCATATATATAATTAAGTTTATCAAATACCATTACAATAACATCTTGAATAGTGAAATGACCACCGTACATCGACACGTGCAATATTTCTGTATCAATTACAGACGAAAAGGATAAAGTTGCTAACCTCGGTGCGGGTCGGGCATTTCATCGAACACATCTTGTGCGTGGCAAAGAGAAAAAAAACTAGCACCCCCACTTCCCACCAATCCAGGAAAAAAAAACAGAGGAGAGAGGGGGGTGGGGGCAACAATATATAGGCAGGGGAGGGGTATTGGTCCCGGTTCTTGGCACGAACCGGGACCAAAGCTCCGCGGCATGCCACGTGGTCCGGCTCTGGAGCTTTGGTCCCGGTTCTTGGCATGAACCGGGACCAATGCCCCCAACCGAACCGGGACCATTGCCCCACGGGGCCCTGGCAGCTCGAACCGGGACCAGTGCCAGGCACTGGTCCCGGTTTTTGCCTGAACCGGGGCTAATGGCAAAACAGTACTCCGGACCAAAAGTCCTTTTTCTACTAGTGGCTGCCATCCACACACCGCGGTCTCACGCGCGATCAACGGCTCCAATACCGGTTAATAAAACTAGTCGTTAACCCGTGCATTCGCACGGGCTACTGACCTACTATCATCTTATTTTTGTAAACATATTACATTACTACTTAAATATTATGCATGTGTTCTACACGTTGGGAAACTTTTGATTTAATTCTACCTTTCATGCCCAATAGACTTCTATGATACATTGGACGTACTTCCATGCATGATTTTAAAAATAAGATTTTTTTTTGTGTGAATATGAAATGAGTCTATCTGATGAAATCCTTGTACGAAAACATTGTAGAATACTCCCTCCGTATCAAAATATAAGACTCTCTAGCTAGTTTCTGCACACATGTATCTAGACATGTGCACTAAAACATGTCTAGATACATGTGTGCAGAAGCTAGTTAGACTGTCTTATATTTTGATACGGAGGGAGTAGTATACTGCCGAATATTTATTCATATATTGGAAAGGTGTTAGGCAGACTTGGTAAACGATGGATACTTCTATACATCTTTGCATTATTGTTTCCATACATTCGGAATGCCAAACATATTTTATTCTCTAAGGTACTATGTTTATAGCTTTAGGGGCACAGCAATGTTATTTAGTGCCTAATTTTAAAAAAACATGGGTTCTTCTACCATTCAAAGGGCATTTGATAACTCCTACATCTGCCTATGTAAACATTAAAGTTGAGTTTACATATACATTTTAATTTTTGGTTGTTCAGCTTATAGTTGGGTGATGATTTGAATGAACTTAAGTATTATTTTCTTGGATAACAATCAAAATTTGACATTTGGTTAATGGGAAATTATGTCGACTTATGCAATGTTGTCTTAAAGAATATGACCACCATTTTCTTAAAAACATGTAGCTCAACCCCAATGATCACTTATCTACATCAATCACATGCATGGTCCGTATAATAATGATTAGTGTTAGATATTATTGAGGATGTTCCTCCCATTATGCATGGTTTACCATCCGAATTAAAATTGAAGTAAATATGATGCTGGATAGTGGATATCAATACTTGAACTTCATAAAATGGAACAAAGTTATTTTGACGTAAATCTGATACATAAGTCAGAAAATGAAGCCTTAGTATCATTTAACTTTGAATGTTGGAACCATCTTGAAAGGTAAAACTGCAGAAGACACTCAAAATGATGAGCAATTAAAGTTTCTGCTTGTTTTCCCATAGTTTTTAACCTGCAGGCTGCTGATAAAAGATTACCAAAATAATGTATCAAAAATTGTTATCTTCTTATTTTTTTCACCCAGGTGAATTTCATTTTTAACACTTGGACCTGAGTCGCACAACATTTGTTTCGAGTGGGGATTATTAATAGATTGTTGCATCGTTAGTTACCTGTTGTTCTTTTGAATCTTAATCTTTACATATTCAGGTTGGAGTTTATCATTCCATTGTATTTTGCTTACTTGGAGACAGTCACGCGTATTTGAACAAATGGCAATGCACATGGCAAAGGGTGAACAAATCAAGAGGAAACCCACCATTATTTTTCATGGGGAATAGAGGTGTTAGATACGGTCTAAGAAACATGATATGTGGATTATTACACAGACTATACATACCTCTACGAATCTATCTACCGAACATTATATGGCATCTAAGTAGAAGAAAACCATGTGTTGATGTTTGATTTTTTTTATGATGAGAAACTAAGATATGGACAATAGGTATCCTTTTTGCGCAGTAAATATTTTCTCTAAATAGTAGGATCGTTATTTAAACTTGCATATCCTGCTATATATATATTTGTAGAAACTCGGCAGTCAATTCCTAAATATACTGGATAACAGAAACAAAAATAACTTTTGTACAACTATTTGGTACCTATCCGGCGAGCAGGACCAAATGGAAGCAGTTATTGTTTCACTTGTATAGCAGCCAAATGGAGCTCCAATTTAATATGCATCAATAGTCCTGAAAAGTTCAAGTATAGCCCAGGATACATCTAGCCTGTTTTTTGAAAAATCTGAAAATGTCATTTTAAAGTTTCAAACAATTCTGAAATAAATTCTAGACAATTATAATGATGTATTATTGCAAAGTGCAAAAGCTTAATTCGAAAAACACCGTATTCTGAGCCACATAAAAAAGTCAAATCTGACAAATTTTGGAGATTCAGATTTGTGTACTGTTCACTACTTAAAATCTCCACTTTTGTCATTTTTGCACAGGCTAGAATTCAATATATTTTGAGTTTAAATTTTATACATTGATACAATGCATCACTGTGTACATCTAGGAGTTTTCGCAGAATTTTTTGAAACTCTAAATATTTTTTTCAAAAATTTCAAAACAAAGAGCTACATGTAGCCACCACTCTCTAGTAGTCTAGGCTACATTATATATAGAAAATTCTTCACAAAATGATAGCGGAAAGACAAACTAAACCAAAGACTACACATCATTATTTTATATCATTCACCTGCAAAAAATGGTTATATAATTAAGGATTTCGACTGAAACCTAGTGGTTAATAGTACGCTCAACTAACTGAGTATTTAAAATACCCATTGGTAATATATCTGGTTTTCTCTTTCCATGTCAGTTATGAAATTTAAGGCATTCAATCTGAAAATATTATTGGACAGTCAACAAATATAGGAAGAGTATATATAGTAGAATAACGCAGCAAACTAATTGATGGCAGCTGTGAAGTTGTACATGCCAGCCTTAAATCACGTCTCTTACTTTTGAATGTCACTATTTTAGGATTTGCGTTGGCGGTGCATGCATATTTACTCCCTTGTACATAGACAGAAAAAATTACTGCTGTACTCACTTATTGTCGTCGCCGGCCGGGATACGAACTGGTGTCAGCCAGGCTGGAAATTTGATACAGCTTCCTTCGATGCAAGACCGAGAGCTAGGGCATCGTCCCAAGGGTTATCGCCGCTGCGCCTTGAGAGCTGCTGCTTTGTCAGCCACCGCAGTTACCAGATTAGGAGAACCGTAAATATTCATCTGATCAATCTGAAGTGGGAATTCCCATGCATGCAATTAAATCGTGTGAGGTGATACCACGGTGGATGCAGCTGGTGACGCGAGACAATTAACATGTTGCGTCGATGGGGATCCATGTAAAAACCGAACCAATTTATGGATCAAATATTTGGACGGATCTGACTGGGAAACGTTTGTGCTGCTGAAACTTACCTGAGATCAAAGATTGGTCCCGTAGCCGAGTAGCAGGCACACACGGAAACTACTGCGAGTCTGCGATTGATGGGTACCTCGTATTGACCTCTGCCCGTCCGTGATGCATCGGCGATTCAGCGCTGGCCATCGCCCGCGCGGAGACGTGCAATCTGTATGATAGACTGGCAAAGGTGAAGGCTTGTCCGCATGTCAGGAATTAATTATGGGCTAATCTTGTGGATGGTTTTTTTAAGGGAAGAAAAGAATTATAATCTCGTGGATGGTTTGCGATTCGAACTCGAGCGTGCAAAGATACTCCAAGAGTCACGCGTGCGCGCTGGACAGACAACTTAATCCAACGGTTTTAGACAGATTATGGGTAAATCGGACGGACAAAATTTTCTAACCTCCAGGATTAACGTGGAACCTCGTATGGTGCCTCCAATTAGTAAATATAAGATGGAGTATTATCCCAAGGCACTCAATCCGGCCATATGAGCAACATTGCATACCACCAAGTTTTTCTTATGAGGTTGTACTCGGGCGTTCAAGACGACAGTATGGAATGACCACATCGTATAGTGTATTCAAACCACACTGTGTGTGAGCCAATCAAAACTACTCAGTTAGCCTAAAAATAAAACCGCCCTTCAATTGAAGAATTTACCCTTTTCTGCAAGATATATGTAAGTTTGAAGTTGAACTTAATTGAACAAGCTAAATAACTCTATTCCACACAATCACAAGAAATATGTCCACCACATCCTCTGAACATAAACAAAAGAAAAAGAGGTCCAAGGGACATACCCGAATAAAGAAGAGATATGAGGGATCTTAAAAGACCTGCTCGGTGGTAGTTTGAACTCCTTGATGTTGATTGTAATGCAACTGACTGTTAAAGTTCTCTCTTACCAACAAAGAGAGGAAATACCACAAATCGATTCAACTAAGAATTGTCAAGTGAGAATAAGATTTTTTAATATATTTTTTAATAAAGGCCGCATGCATCAGTCACTGCACACCGTGGCATGTTCCCCTTTTCGAAAAAAAGAGTTAAATATCAAGCTACGACATCGATATCTTTGGTCCCCCCAGGGTTAGAGTTGAGTGGCCGGATGTAGGTTTGAAAATATTATCTAAAATTTCGATATATGGAATTATGGATTACTAGTAATATAGTATGGAGTGCTCAACTTGTTTTCTGTACAACACATCGGTTTAGTTTTTGTACAAAATAAAAATGTTTTATTTCATCCAACATAAACTGAATGGTTTCGATGATTTTGGATAAGAAAAGATATTCGCGTGATCATGAGGGCCAATCGAATATTGGAATGTCTCGTCTTCAATTGTTTTTTGTTTTGCGAAACATAGTACAACGCAGGCGATCATATACACGCGCACACACTCACCCCTATGAACGCACGCACGCACACCCTACCCCTATGAGCACCTCCGAGAGACCGAGTCGGCGGGTCAAGTCTTCAGATTGACGAAGTCACCATGGGCGCCTCGCTGTCGACGGGAACGTCGCCTCCCACTGAAGAATATTTCGGCTTAAATGAGAAACACCAGCGCCAAACTAGGGTTTGAACTCTGGTGGGCTGGGAGCACAACCACCCTCCTAACCATCTTGCCACAGACAAGTTCTCATGTCTCGTCATCAGTTGACCGCTTGCGAAATTTCTTATGGCTGTAGAATCTAGATGAAACTTTATTAAAAGAACTCATCGCAAGGCATACATGACACTAGATGTGTATGGACACTTTGTGTGGGATTTTATTAGGAGAGTAAAAAACGTTCCTTAGACTTATGCTTCGTGAGAGAAGGGCAAAACTACAGAGATATGTGAAACTGAATGGTAATATCACTGAAAGTTTCTGCTAGTAATTCATTTGTGTCAAAGCGTGATCGAGCTCCGGAATCTTTTAGCGGGACATAAAAACCAATGCACGTCTAGTTACCTTTGCTGCCGTCTATATCGGGAATCTATATGCTATATCTATCAAGCTCGCTCCATCGATCTTCCTCAGACCTCAGCCGAATATCGCGTTTTCTTTTGTGTGTTCTTTAGTGTGCCTGCCGATCAACCTCTGCCTCACCAGTACCGGATCAGATTCAGACATGTGTAACCCACCGGCGCTAAGTTGTGGTCGATCGATGCATGCATGCCGCGGCCTGACGGCGCGAATAATATAGATGCTGATGAGCAAAGTTGACATGACGCTGCAGGCATCCGCATCTTTGGAGAGCACACGTGCATTTTTGCCCTAGGGGAATCATCTTTCCCTACGCGTTGACCTTGCCATTGGCCCATGGGATGTTGGCCAGCATGACCGCGGTACGGTGGACGGCGGTTGATCTTTGGACAGGGCTTAATTCCATCCTCTCCTTTCCAAGGCTTTGCATCTTGTCATGGATATCTCTACTTTGAGGGGGGACTGGCTCGGCACCTACAGCGGATCTTTTACAATTATTTATCATATATTTTTCTAGTGTTCTACTCAAACAAGTATTCATGAAATTTTTCTACGGTCGCAAATGCTACTTTGCACTTGTTTCTGTGGGAATCATACATTTCGTTCTCGAGATCCAAGACTGAAGAAAACCTTAACCGTAAGAGAGTGCAACGCTCCTGCTCGCGGCATCGATCTTCATCAGCCGAATATTTATCTCATGTTTCTTTGCCCCTGTTAACCAACGGGCAAGATTCTTGATGATATGGTTCATCTCGATGGAGATATATTTATCGATGCGTGCATGATTCACTTAGGATTTCTGGGGTTGGAAATAGATCAGCTCGCAGCTTGGCTCCTCACCTTCCCATGGGGCACTTGCCGTACCTTGCATATTGCAATATTTTATTCGACTTGCAATGTTATCATGTGTGCATATGCTAGAGATTGAAGAATAACAGACAAGTCATATCAGGAAATCAGGATGGTGATGCCATGGCACTAGCTCTTTCTCGATCCATTGTGTTTTGGAATCTCTGAAGCCTATCCATGCATGTATGACGGCCGTACGACACAATGGCAAAAAAGAACTGTGTCACCGCATGTAACATGCATGGAGGGCTATAAAATTAAAACTACTTTGCTATTTTTCATGTTCGTTGAGGTTTTCTTGCACTTTTTTTTGTTATAGATCGTGACAGCCAATAGAACGAAGTAGAACAAATCAGCATAGAGGATACAAGATTTTAACATGGAAAAACACTTCAAAGAGAAATGAAAAAATCATGAGCACAACAAGCGATATTTCACTATATCGGGAGAGGTTACAAACGCCGGGATTTAAAACGATGAAATTATAACGTGCGGCGGGTTATAGGAGCTATATATGGCAGTGGTGATCCATACCGCGACAGGCCTCCGCTCCGCTCCATCAAAAGTTAGGCTTTGTATGAATTTGGATCATAACTCAATATTTTTCACCGGAATTGATTCAGACAGGGAAAAATCTCAGTCACATGAGTGTAGACGGACCCAATTAACTGAAATCAGTTACGTTTCTCCTCCCACCTTGTCCTCATAACTTTGCCTCGTTCACCATTCACGTTGTTGGTGGAATGAAATTGGGTCACTGCCACACCTGCAGATTCTGCGTGCACCCACTAGTAGAGAAGAGGCCTTTCGTCCGGGCCATTAGTCCCGGCCGCGGTCTGGGCCGCGACTAATGGTCCGGACACGCCGCCCCGAAAACGCCGAAACGTACGGCAACCATTAGTCGCGGCCCGTTAGGGACCAATGGTCCCGGTTTGAGATACAAACCGGGACTAAAGGGGTCGCGGCTAATTCTGTTCAAACGAGGACCCTTTAGTCCCGGTCTTACATACAACCCGCGACTAATGATGTTCAAACGAGGACCCTTGAGTTCCCGCGCTGGTCGTTGATCACACGGCCGGGAATGAAAACGATTAATGTCTTGGAAGTTGATCAAATGGCTTAATGGATTTTGGGAAGTTGAAACACGGCCGGATTAATTACCACGGCCAGCCTCCTCATCTCCCCTGCTAGCTCTATATAAGAGAGCTACAGTGCCATTTGCCAAATGCACCATCTCCTCTCTCTAATCTTCTCTAAAATCCTCTCTCGAATCGCTGCCGCGCGCCATGGAGCCACTCGCGCGCCCACCTCATTCCGAGGAGTACCACTACAAGGACGACGCCGTCGACATGCACTTCAAGGTCGTGGTCACTCTCCGCGCATCAACCGTGGAGAGATGGATCCGCGACGTCAAGAGGCGCTACCTCGACGCCGCACCGATGAAGATCGTGGGCCTCGACTGCGATTTCACCGACGCCGCACCCGAGGAGAGGCAGCGTGCCGCCGTCCTGCAACTCTCCGTGGCGACCGACACGTTGGTGTTCCATATTTGCCACGCTGATCGGGTGCCGCAGGCCCTCAAGGACTTCTTGATGGACAAAACCATCAAATTCTGCGGCGTGGCTATCAACAACGATCAGCGTATGCTGGGGCCTTACGGAATTCGTATTCGTCCGCCGTCGACCTCCAGCGGGCCGTTCACCCTAATCCAACGTACCCTAATCTTCCGAGTCTCTATACTCTAGCCAATTTTACTATTGGCACAACGCTTGAGAAGAAGAAGAAGATCAACAAGAAGAAGAAGAAGGAGGACGAGAAGAAGAAGGAGGAGGAGAAGGAGGACGAGAAGAAGAAGGAGGAAGAAGAGAACCTCACATTAGGTTGGGGCAAGTTTCCATTGAGCTTTTATCGCATCAAGTATGCCGCTCGGGACGCCCGCCTAGGCTACGAGGTTGCTAGGAGGAGTCTCGGTGCTATGTGATCGTATGTCTCAATGTGTCGATCTAAATGTGCTATATTTAAATCAATTGGGCAATCCGGGTGCCTCGTATTGTTTCCTATATTTAAATCAATTGGGCAAGACTTGAGAAATACATTTTTTGAATGTGCTATATTGTTTCCGAGTGTGAAAAATGTGTTTTTTTTGCAAAGCACCAACCACAAATATATTGCAAAACTTGAGAAATAAATAATTTGAAAATACTATACCATGTTATATGCACAAATAACCAAATTGTTTCCTCTGAAAAGGTTTCCATCCACCTCAATATTGTTGCCTCGTACAGGTGCCTCGTAGTTTGCCTCGTACAGGTGCCTCGTGGAGAAGATGCGTTCGTGGCTAGGAATGGTGGATTAGCGTTTACCCCGTCGGCGACAATATATAAAGACCTGCAGGGCAGCGCTAGGGAGGACACGTGGCTAGGGCAGCGCTGGGGGAGGACACGTGACTCACACGAGTCGTGACCGCAAAGCCTGCCTTTAGTCCCGGTTGGTGTTACCAACCGGGACTAAAGAAGCACACGGATCGTGTGTTTCTTTCAAGCGCTTCTGAGACGTTGGATCAGGGGTGTGTTTCTTTTGAGGGATCGTGAGCTGTTAGATCAGCAG
This sequence comes from Poa pratensis, assembly GCA_947311845.1. Lineage (NCBI taxonomy): Eukaryota > Viridiplantae > Streptophyta > Magnoliopsida > Poales > Poaceae > Poa > Poa pratensis. Next base: position 8,165,639 of record CAMZMU010000081.1, on the reverse strand, counting down.
TATCACGACCACTTCATGAGCCACATGACCCGGTTGGTATTACCAACCGGGACTAAAGAAGCACACGTACCCTATATATAGCCCCCCTCCCGGACATGTTCAGCACTCAGTGTCTACACGGGTAGCAGAGAGCAAGATTTCTGAGAGGCAGGAGTTCCTAGAGCGGAGGCTGAAGGTGAACCCTCCCCTCGGTCGGATCCAAGCAGCGGCAAGGATCTCTGATGATTAGCAACATCCCCAACACTTGTTCGGACGGTTGCAAATCATCAGAGATGTCTTGCCGCTGTTTGGATCGAAGGCCGATTTGCCGTCTCACGACCACGCGATGATTTGCCGATTTGCCGGTCAGAGTGGCCACTGGAGAAGGTAGGCAACTTCGATCCGACGTGGTTCTGAAAGGGGCCTGGTTAATTTAGGTTGGGCTGTATGACGGGGAAACCGTGTGTTTTGTTCCAATTTTTTCGAGCGCTTGTGAGCCGTTGGAGTTTTTAGAGCTTGCTTATCTTTTCTTTTTTTCGATCAGCTTGCTTATTTTTTCTTTTTTTCGGTCTGGAAGACATGTCCTTCACATAGAAAACCTGAGCCACATCATTGGCTAGGACGAATGGCTCGTGTGGTACCCAAGATTTTTGAGATCCACTGTAGTCATTCCGTACAGGTTGACCCATTTGCACTGAAACAAAGGGATCTTAAAATAAGCTCCATAGTCAAGTTCCCATATCTGCTGTATGCAACCATAATATGTGTCCTTTGTCCCATTGTCGTTTGTTGCATCAAAGCGGACACCACTATTCGTGTTTTCATTTAATCCAGAAGTCGGTCTGCTCCGGGTATTTGGAGCGTAAAATATCCATGTGTTCCACGATATTATTTCATATTATATGATAATAATAACAAAAAATGAATAAAATATTTAAAAACTAAATTATTTCATATTTAGATTTAAAGATATATTATTTGTCCAATTGCGATTTATAGATTTAAAGTTATATTATATACCATATTATATGATAATAATAACAAAAAATGAATAAAATATTTAAAACTAAATTATTTCATATTTAGATTTAAAGATATATTATTTGTCCAATTGCGATTTATAGATTTAAAGTTATATTATATACCATATTATATGATAATAATAACAAAAAATGAATAAAATATTTAAAAACTAAATTATTTCATATTTAGATTTAAAGATATATTATTTGTCCAATTGCGATTTACAGATTTAAAGTTATATTATATACCATATTATATGATAATAATAACAAAAAATGAATAAAATATTTAAAAACTAAATTATTTCATATTTAGATTTAAAGATATATTATTTGTCCAATTGCGATTTATAGATTTAAAGTTATATTATATACCATATTATATGATAATAATAACAAAAAATGAATAAAATATTTAAAAACTAAATTATTTCATATTTAGATTTAAAGATATATTATTTGTCCAATTGCGATTTACAGATTTAAAGTTATATTATATACCATATTATATGATAATAATAACAAAAAATGAATAAAATATTAAAAACTAATTTATTTCATATTTAGATTTAAAGATATATTATTTGTCCAATTGCGATTTACAGATTCCTCACATTTTTCTGATAATAATGGATATATTAGTTGTCCAATTGCGTTTTACAGATTTAAAGATATTAATTATGCCATATTATATGAATAAATGGCAATAAATGAATAAAATAGTTTTATTACTTATTTTATTTTCATTGGAATTCCATATTATTATTACTTATTCATTATTGTTTACTTAAATAATTGTTTTTGGTTTCAAAAAATAGAGACATGTGACACAATGGTATAAGAGTTAATAGGATTGATATGGTAGTATTGACAACAAGGTACAATCAGATTCGTGGGATCATAGCAGGAAGGAACAGAGAAGTTAAGCGTGCTGAGGATGGAGTAGTGTGAGGATGGGTGACCGACCGAGAAGTCTGACCAAGACTAGAATGTGACTAAAGTTTAAGTGTAATTAGTGTTAAAAATGGTCCAAGTGAGAGAGTAACGAGTCAAACAATTCGAAAAAATAAATTAGAGGCGCTAGGATTAGGAGAGCATTCACAACACGATGCTTAGTTAGAGGCGCCTCTAATTAGAGACTCTATCTAAGAAATTGAAAAAAAATTGAATTTTTTTTTCGGAAAATAATCTTTAGTCCCGGTTGGGCTTACCAGCCGGGACTGAAGGTCCTCCAGCCCAATCGCTGTATCGCGGCCACGTGGAGGGCCTTTGGTTCCGGCTGGTAACAGGGCCGAGACTAAAGGTTGGGCCTTTAGTCCCGCTTGGCCTGTCCCGGTTGGAAAAAAATTGAATTTTTTTTCGGAAAATAATCTTTAGTCCCGGTTGGGCTTACCAGCCGGGACTGAAGGTCCTCCAGCCCAATCGCTGTATCGCGGCCACGTGGAGGGCCTTTGGTTCCGGCTGGTAACAGGGCCGGGACTAAAGGTTGGGCCTTTAGTCCCGCTTGGCCTGTCCCGGTTGGCCAACCGGGACTAAAGCCCCTCACGGGCCGGGACAGAAGGGCATGTCTCCACTAGTGACCTAAGCCTCGGCAGAAGTTTAGTACCCACCATAACCGTCGGGCCATCGTTGATCTAATTAGGCGGAGCACAAGAGGATGGAGGATAGGTAAGCTCCAACATAGACCATTGATCAACCACTCATCGCTAGTTCACCGTGAACTAGTGGACCGCCATTCATTTGTAGCGGAGGTTGAAACTCGATATTTCGCATAAAAAGATACACACCCAATCTTCTTTATCAAATTATTCAAAAAGGTCTGGCAAAAACATACATCAAATAACACGAAGCCACCACGCTACAGGTATAAACTCGACAATGTGGGAAGTCATGCCACCACACAACAACGCCCCACCAATTAGATCCGAAGGCATCACGAGTCCGATGAATAGCGTGCCGAGAGCACACATCTGGTCCAGCAGACTCTAAGAGCGCACCACTTGCACACGCTTCAGAAGCCGCCACCACCATCGAGTTGTCGAGCCATATTCAGAATAGAGATATGCATGACCCTTGCTAGGTCAGCCGCCAAACAACACCACCACCCTGCACTCATCCACGCCGTTGTTGTCAACGCGCCAAACAGAGCACCGTTGTGCATCGACGTGGTAGATGCCATGTCGTTCCACCTTCTCCAAAACCACCATATGCCATTAGTCCCACAAGACAGGTCCAAATCACACACGGTGCCCTAAGGGGAGATTGATGCTACACACTGATACGTTCAAAACGTATCTATAATTTATTGATTGTTTCATGTTATTTTTATATTACTGCTACATGTTACTTTTTTATTGTTTTTTCATTGCAGGAAAGGGAAAAAATAAATATCGTGGGAAAGGCATGAAGATTTCGCAGGATTTTTAACTTACAGAAGAAGACCGAAAACAAAAGGGCGACACCAGGAAGCAACACGGGACCCACGCGGGTGCCACACGCGGTATGGTGGACACGCGCCACCAACTCACGTGGGCCCCTCGGGCTGGCCTAAAAAATTTGGAAACAAAAACAGTTTACAAAACACGTTACAGAGCCGCCGCCGCCGTCGCGAAAAACCCTTGTTCGGGGGTCCTGGATTCCTGCTCTGGCACCCTACCATAGGGGGAAATCATCACCGGAGGTATCTACACCTGCCTTGCTGCCTTCATGACGATGCGTGAGTAGTTCATCCTTAGACTGCGGGTACATAACATTGTCTAGATGGTGATCTCTCCTCATTGCTCAGCAATACAATGATCTCGTGAGCTGCCCAACATGATCGAGATTCGTTTGATCTAATTGCTCGTATTGTTGTGTTCACTGGGATATGATGAATTGTGATGTTATGTTTAGATTGTGCATGTTTTTATATGATATTATTGCTTTATTTAAGTTCCTACATGCTCTCTGATTTGTATGATTTATTTGCCCAAGTGATTGTTTAAATCTTCAAGAGGGAGTATATGTTGGATAGTGGGTTCATGCTCACTATTCCCTGTGCTCGAGGGACCGAAAGGACTAAGGGGGGTGATGTGTTGTCGCTACTAAGGGTAAAACAACGGTGTCAATGTCTATTGCCATGATAATTACTATTGCTTACATCATGCATCATGCATAATGCTTAATGTAATACTCTGTTGTCTACAACTTAATTCCTAGAGAGGCAAGCATAGAAGCGCTCTCAAAGTGGAGTATTTAGTTATAGATGTTGTCGAATGGCGGTCTATATATTTTTGACGTGACGCCTACATAAATATTTTCCTTGAAATATTCTATCATAATTGCATGATCATAATTCTGTCAATTGCCCAGATGTAATTTGTTTACCCAGCAATATTTATTATTTACGGAGAGACACCACTAGAGAAACTATGGCCCCCGATCCATTCTTTTACATTGACTAGCAAATGTGCCCATGCGTTGCTACGGTGCAAAATTAAATCAAATAGATATCCTTTCATATGTTTAAAATTTGTACGTTGACCGAATCCAAATGGTATGGAGGCTTTGATGACCGGTCAGCTCAAAGGTATGTGGGGTTCGAGGGAGTGCAGGGCCGGCCACAAGAGGAGCTTTGTTTCCCCTATTCTTTTGCCCAGTTGCCCCTGCCTGCCTGGAGCGATCTTTGCCAGAAGTTTTGAATATGTTTTTCCTGACACAACAAGATTTTACACCTGGAATTATTACTGCGAGTTTTGAGCATCCGCAGACAGGTCCAAAGTGCCCGGACAAATAGGGGAGGCTGACCCAGCGGCATCTCCATTATTATTTTTATATATCAAAGGTAAGACCAATTCATAGATTGATCACATAATAGAGGATTTACAGTTCCACCTCCGCCTTGAAAGAAAATCCGTTTCATGTGGCGTCGATTTCACTAATTATTACCAAGCGGAATATTCAACCCACCCTAATGCGACAAACACAATAATTGCGCGATGTCAGTAAAACATAGATAAGACGCAACACGATGAGTCTGCATGGTCCATGGGAACGCACAACATATACGACAGACGGTCGAGTGCCTCTTAGGCAGTGGCAGCAGACGATAGTCTAACAAAGGTATGATTTACCAAAAATAATAATCAGAATTTAAGTTTGGATAGAAGTTCATAGAAAAAACAAAGATAATGCAAGGTCATGGCGTGTGGGGCACCGCTCGATCGTTCCCTAGATCCCACTAGTAGAGACAGGGCCTTTCGTCCAACCCCTTTAGTCCCGGCCCACTTACAAACCGCGACAAAAGGTCAGGCCACGTCGCCCGAAATAGCCTAGGCGCCCCTCCCCCCCTTTTGTCCCGGCCCGTGAGGACCCTTTTGTCCCGGTTTGAGATACAAACCGGGACTAAAGGGGTCCGCGGCCCGCAGCGGCTAGGTCCCCCCCTTTAGTCCCGGTTTGTATCTCAAACCGGGACAAAAGGGCTGACACCCCTATATATATGGCAGCACCCTCTCCACTCACTCTTTGTTTTTTTCCTGGTGGAGGTGGTGTGGGCTAGTGCTATTTTTTTCTCTCCTTCATATGCACTCAAGGTGTTCGATGAAATGCCTGTTAGAGTGATGCCATTTGAGTTCACACAATACAAACATGATATGTGGTGCCCGAGCCACACTGAAGCTTTCACCTCTTTATTTGCACTTGTCCTAAAAGGTTAGCAACTATTTTCTAGTCGGTCACCGTGTGGTACTAATTTTAGCATCGTCATTGCATTTGATATATAGTTGTATGATGCAGATGAGCCATCCATGGATGTACGGTGACCGACGCACAGCCGCTTACAGAGCAGGCGTGCATTCTTTTCACGATGTGGCCGAGGCGAACAAGCATGGGGGTGGCTTTATGTTTTGTCCATGTTTTAAATGTCTGAATGTGAAGGATCACACTAACTCAAGAGTCATTCAGAGCCACCTGCTTTAGTCCGGTTTCATGCCCGGCTATAGTGTTTGGACCAAACACGGAGAAAGAGGGGTTATGATGGAAGACGGCGATGAAGAAGAGAACGATGATGACAACTACCGATCTATGTTCCCTGAATACGCTGATACCGCAATGGAAGACAATGAAGAAGAAGGTCAGGGCGAAGAACGGGCACCAGATGAGCCCGTTGATGATCTTGGTCAGGTCATTTCTGATGCAAGGCGAGACTACGACACAGAAAGGGAGAGGTTGCAGTTCGAGTAGATGTTACAGGACCACAACAAATTGTTGCACCGAACTTGTGAAGATGGCAAGAAGAAGCTGGGTAGCACACTGGAATTGCTGAAGTGGAAGGAAGAGATCGGTGTGACTGATTCGTCATTTGAAAAGTTGCTGGTACTAATGAAGAAGATGCTTCCAAGAAAGAACGAATTGCCCGCCAGCACGTACGAAGCAAAGAAGCTTGTCTGCCCTCTAGGATTAGACGTGCAAAAGATACATGCATGCCCTAATGACTGCATCCTCTACCGCGGTGAGAAGTGATAACCCACAAGTATAGGGGATCGAAAACAGTCTTCGAGGGAAGTAAAACCCAAATTTATTGATTCGACACAAGGGGAGACAAAGAATACTTATAAGCCTTAGCAGCGGAGTTGTCAATTCCACCACACCTGAGGAAGCACTAGTAACAAACGTGATGTGAAAGCAGCAGTAATATGAGAGCAACAGTAGCAGTAACACAGAAGCAATGGCACCAGAAAATAGTTGCTTGCGTGGAGTTGACGGAAAAGCAATGATGATTACAGATGGACCGGGGTTCCCAGCTATCTACACTAGTGGTAACTCTCCAATAACAAGTGTCGGGTGAACAAATTACAGTTGGGCAATTGACAGAATATTGAGCGCATGACAATGCATATATATGACATGATGACTACTATGATATTTAATTGGGCATTACGACAAGATACATAGACCGTTATCCAACAGCATCTATGACAAATAATGCACCGCCGGGTTGTCATCCGAGTCCCCCGTTGGTATTAAGTTGCAAGCAACGGATAATTGCATTAAGTAAAGTGCGTAATGTAAACAAACACATATGCCCGTGGACATAGCATCGTTGGGTTATCCCTAGTGGCAACAGCACATCCGCAACCTTAGAACTTTCTGTCACTGTCCCAGGTTAAATGGAGGCATGAACCCACTATCTAGCATAAATACTCTCTCTTGGAGATACATGCAACTACTTGATCAAGGCAACCACAAGTACCGGAGAGCATGCAAGATCTTAAATAACATATAAGATAAATTGATAATCAACTTGACATAGTATTCAATATTCATCGGATCCCAACAAACACAACACCGATTACATCATATGGATCTCAATCATGTAAGGCAGCTCATGAGATCATTGTATTGAAGTACATGGGAGAGAGAGTACCAACTAGCTACAGCTAGAACCCGTAGTCCATGGGGGAACAACTCACAAACCATCATGGAGTCGAAGTGGAAGCGGCGTGGTCGATGGAGATGGCTCCGGGGGTCAATCCCCATCCAGGCAGGGTGCCGGAACAGGACCTTCTGACCCCCGAAACGAAGTTTCGTGGCGGCGGAGCACGGAGATGTATTCGGGAGTTTCGTCAATGGTTTTGTGAGTTTTAGGTCAGGGGCAATATATAGTCCAAAGGGCGTCGCGAGGAGGGACCGAGGCGGCGACACCACCCTAGGGCGCCAGAAGATTCCTGGCCGCGCCCAGCCCGCTTGTGGGGTCCTCGGGCCTCCCCCGGACTTGTCCTTCAGGCCCATGGAGTCTTCTGGTAAAATAGGGGCCTCCGTAAATTTTCGTCCAATTCCGAGAATATTTCCAGACTAGCTTTTCTGGAATACAAAAACAGCAGAAAACAGGAACTGGTACAGTGGCATCTTGTTAATAGGTTAGTCACAGAAAATGTATAAAATGATATAAAGTGTATATAAAACATGTAACAATTGGTATAATATCAACATGGAACAACAAAAATTATAGATACGTTTGAGACGTATCAGCATCCCCAAGCTTAGTTCCTACTCGTCCTCGAGTAGGTAAACGATAAAACAATAATATTTGAAGTGACATGCTACCATCATAATCTTGATCATATAATATTGCAAGGCACATGTAAATGAATGAAGTGATCCAAGTCAATGGTCTATAATTTGCTACCAAATAGATAATGAGTAAACAATGAATAACACAAGCTAAACGTTTTCATGAATAGTACTTTCGAGACAAGTATCAAACAGTTTTGCATAAGTGTTAACTCATAAAGCAATAGTTTCTAATAAAAGGTATTTAATCAACACAAAGGAAGAATTTAGTTTCAGCATTTGCTTCAACTTTCAACATATTTATCTCATGGATATTGTCAACACAAGTAGTATAACAAGTCCAATACATTGCATATAACGCATGTTGTAACAAAGTTGACACTAGTGTTTGCTTGTGGAAGACAGAAAGAATAGGAAAACTGACTCAACATAAAAGTAAAAGAAAGGCCCTTCGCAGAGGGAAGCAGGGATTAAATCATGTGCTAGAGCTTTTAGGTTTTTGAAAGCATATAGAGATTGCATAAAATATTTGATACTCCTCCCAACCTTGCTAACACAAGCCATGGCTAACCGAATCCTCGGGTGCCTTCCATCAATCACATACCATGGAGGAGTATCTATTTTTGAGAGGTGTTTGTTAATTGTCAACGAATGGTAGCGGGTGAGAACAGTATTCTACCTGTCGAACGGACTTTTAAGAGCGGCTCCCATGAAGGACGTTATTACTACCAGCATGGCAGATCATCCCTCTTTCTCTTTGGTTTACACACATTCAGGTATTTCACTGTTTGTCATTGCTTACTGATGAATCAGGGCAAAAGTGTGAAGAGAATTAATTGGTTAAAGTTGTAATTAATTGGGACTGGGCACCCCGTTGCCAGCTCTTTTTGCAAGTTATTGGATAAGCGGATGTATATGCCACTAGTCCAGGTGTAAAAGTCCATTTGACAAATAGAATAAAGAATAACCACACTAATTCCTCATGAGCTAGTAAACATTGACACAAAAAGGGAATAATAACATTTTGAATAATTTAAAGGTAGCACATGAAAAATTTACTTGGAGTGGCAAGGAAATACCACATATAGGTAGTTATGGTGGACACAAATGGCATGGATTTTGGCTAAGGATTTGGATGCACGAGAAGCATTCCCTCTCAGTACAGAGTTTAGGCTAGCAAGATTATGTAAGCAAACAAGAATATCAACCCGCACACCAAGTTTTATATGACAAACATATTGCAAACGTTATAAGACTTCATACCGTCTTCCTTGTTAACCAAACCCGTTTATTAGAAAATATCTAGACCTTAGAGATACCACCGATGCAAACCAAATTTTCAACAAGCTTTACGGTAGTTCTTCACTAATAGGCTAAACTCATGTGATGCACAAATTTAATCATGATCTACTTGTTAACTCAAAACAATTGACAAGCATCAAGTTATCCAAATTAGTGATCTACAAGATCAAGCAAGTTTTTCCTTATACCAATTACCACATGCAACATTTTCTGAACCAACCAAACACAAATCAACTTATTTCATCAACTCTCCAAACAAATATAAGTGAAGCAAGAGAGTACTTTCTACAAAAGAAAGCTAATAGATCTGACAAGAGATAAATGAAAACAAGAGCTAAAAGCTGAACAACGCTAGATAATGAATACTCAACAAGTATAAGTGAAGAATAGGAGTATTATCATGAAAAAGCGGAGCGTGTCTCTCTCCCAATCAAGAATTGCTAGGGTCCAGTCAAGCTTTATTGAAAATAAAAGTGCAATACTAAAAATAAAAGCACACAGACGCTCCAAGAAAAGCACATATGATGTGAAAGAATTAAAATATAGTTTCACTAGAGATGACCTGATAATTTTGCCGATGAAGAAGGGGATGCCTTGAGCATCCCCAAGCTTTGACGCTTGAGTCTTCTTGAAATATGCTGGGGAGATCCATGGGAGCTTCCCCAAGCTTAAGCTTTTCACTCTTCTTCATCCTATTATATCACTCTTCCCTCTTGACCCTTGAAAACTTCCGCCACACCAAACTCAACGCAATTCTCATTAGAGGGGTTAGTACTCAAAAACTTTAATCCACTGGTTCTGTTGTGACACATTGCAAGAACTCAATAAAACATTAGCTACAACCCTCCACGTCTAGAGAACCTTGCTTAAAGCCCACAAGAGACAATGCAAAAAACAGAGACAGAATCTGTCAAAACAGAACAGCCAGTAAAGATGAATTTTTTCGAGGCACTTACGGGACTCAAATCGAAAAACGTTGAACTAATGAAAGATGCATACATATATCAGGATTACGCACAAAAAATTTCAGATATAATTCACAATCTGGTGATTTTAGGAATTTCGTACAGTGAACAGCAGAAATCTGTTCCTGCGCAGCAATCAAAATTTTAGCAACATCTTATCATTAGAGACTACTCTTGGCACAACAATGCAAGAAAATAAAGATACAAAGGTGTTTCTACAGAAGTAAACAACCTCCTTGACTCAATAAAAGAAAAATTGCAGAAAAATAAAATGGGTTGCCTCCCATAAGAGCTTTTCTTTAATGCCTTTTAGCTAGGCTTGATAGTTTTAAAGATGCTCACATAAAAATAGAAAATGAAGCAAAAGGAGCATCAAGAAGCAAATTTGAAACACATTTAATTCTAACCCACTTCCTATGCATAGGAAACTTGTACACAAATAAATTCATGAAGAACAAAGTGACAAGCATAGGAAGATAAAACAAGAGTAACTTCAGAACTTTCAGCATATAGAGAGGTGCTTTAGTACCATGAAAATTTCTACAACCATATTTTCCTCTCTCATAATAATTTTCAGTAGCATCATGAACAAACTCAACAATATAACTATCACATAGAGCATGCTTTTCATGATCTACAAACACATAATTCTTGTCAAGCTCAAAAATAGTGGGATTAAAAGTTTCAAACCCACTTTTAACAATTTTATAATAAGATGATTGATCATTCTCAAGAGGTATGGGACTCCATCTAGATAGAGTCAAGACCTCTCCAATCCCATTTTCATTAGTAGTACAATTAATATTATCAACCAATATAGGACCATCATCTAGAGCTTTATCATAAACATTTTCTAAGCAAAACTCTTTAGTACCATGCATTTCGATATCAGGCACAAATAAAGGATTATCATAAGATTTATCAAAATACCATGGATTATCATAAATATCAGTAGCATAATTATTCTCACAAGTTTTACTCATAGGGAATATTTTCAGAGAATCCACAGGAACATAACATTCATCCTCCTTTGGTAAGCATGGAGGGCAATCAAATAGTGTAAGAGATAAAGAGTTACTCTCATTAGAAGGTAGGCATGGGTAGTTACATTCTTCCTCCTTTTGTTCATCAATCTCCTCCTCTTTTTCATCCAATGAGCTTTCAGCTTCAGCAGTAGTTTCTTCTTCTACAGGTTCCTGCAAATTGTGAGTGCATTCTTGTGCATTAATGAGTCTCTCTTTATAATCAATGATATAACAATTATTGCTGAAATTTTCTAGGCAATAATCAAGAATAAAAGAGACCGTTTCTTTAAGTTTATTGCAAGCAATGCAAGTTTCAAAATTTTTAGCCATGAAGGAATCTATTTCAGAAGCTCCCATAAATGTAACAAATTGTTCTACTTGTTCAGCTCCCAAATGAATATAGTTATTCCAATGATAGTTCATAATTAAAACTTCTTCACTAAAGCCACATTGCAATTTAAGATGTTTAGTATCTTGTTCAGAGCAACAGTTTATATCATGGCGTTCCAGCAAAATTTCAGCAATTTGATTTAACTTTTTTAACTTGCCTCTCATGATTTTCCCCTCTCTTGATTCTCTATACTTTATATATAATTCTTTAGCTTCCATAAACATAGAGGTTCTAGCATGTTCTTCCATGGCAACGGTTTTTTTAGATTTTTCAGTTTTTAAATTTTTATGGATTTTCGGGTATATAAGAAAAATAAAACTAGACAAAAATAAACTAAACAAAAGTAAACTAAACAAAACACAACTAAACAGAAATAAACTAAGCAAAATAAAACTAGACAAAAGTAAACTAGACAAAACAAAATAAAATAAAAACAGAGAGAGAGGTAGAGTGTACTCCCAGGTGAACTTATGAGTAGAGCTATGCTCCCCGGCAACGGCGCCAGAAAATAGTCTTGATAACCCACAAGTATAGGGGATCGCAACAGTCTTTGAGGGAAGTAAAACCTAAATTTATTGATTCGACACAAGGGGAGACAAAGAATACTTATAAGCCTTAGCAGCGGAGTTGTCAATTCCACCACACCTGAGGAAGCACTAGTAACAAACGTGATGTGAAAGCAGCAGTAATATGAGAGCAACAGTAGCAGTAACACAGAAGCAATGGCACCAGAAAATAGTTGCTTGCGTGGAGTTGACGGAAAAGCAATGATGATTATAGATGGACCGGGGTTCCAGCTATCTACCCTAGTGGTAACTCTCCAATAACAAGTGTTGGGTGAACAAATTACAGTTGGGTAATTGACAGAATATTGAGCGCATGACAATGCATATATATGACATGATGACTACTATGATATTTAATTGGGCATTACGACAAGATACATAGACCGTTATCCAACATCATCTATGACTAATAATCCACCGCCGGGTTGTCATCCGAGTCCCCCGTTGGTATTAAGTTGCTAGCAACGGATAATTGCATTAAGTAAAGTGCGTAATGTAAACAAACACATATGCCCGTGGACATAGCATCGTTGGTTATCCCTAATGGCAACAGCACATCCGCAACCTTAGAACTTTCTGTCACTGTCCTAGGTTAAATGGAGGCATGAACCCACTATCTAGCATAAATACTCTCTCTTGGAGATACAGGCAACTACTTGATCAAGGCAACCACAAGTACCGGAGAGCATGCAAGATCTTAAATAACATATAAGATAAATTGATAATCAACTTGACATAGTATTCAATATTCATCGGATCCCAACAAACACAACACCGATTACATCATATGGATCTCAATCATGTAAGGCAGCTCATGAGATCATTGTATTGAAGTACATGGGAGAGAGAGTACCAACTAGCTACAGCTAGAACCCGTAGTCCATGGGGGAACTACTCACAAACCATCATGGAGTCGAAGTGGAAGCGGCGTGGTCGATGGAGATGGCTCCGGGGGTCAATCCCCGTCCCGGCAGGGTGCCGGAACAGGACCTTCTGACCCCCGAAACGAAGTTTCGTGGCGGCGGAGCACGGAGATGTATTCGGGAGTTTCATCAATTGTTTTGTGAGTTTTAGGTCAGGGGCAATATATAGTCCAAAGGGCGTCGCGAGGAGGTGACCGAGGCGGCGACACCACCCTAGGGCGCCGGAAGATTCCTGGCCGCGTGTCGTCGTATCGGCATTTTGGATAGGAGACGGGGTCCTGCTAGCCGAGGGTGAACGTAGGGCAAGAAGGTGGACGTCGTCAAGGTCGGGATTGTACACGGCGGTTTACCCAGCTTCAGGCACCACGGCGGTGGCGGTGCCCTACGTGCTGCTATAACTCACTATAAGGCAATATCGCCGTGAACAGGTTACAATGAGTTGGTTGTATCAAGAGTTGCCCTAAAGGCGTCCCGAGGTCCAGCTTATATAGGCGGCTGGACCTAGGGTTACAAGGTGAATACGTATCCAGCAAGTATACGGAGTCCTAAACCTAGCCGGCAAGTATGCCGCCTTCCGTCTTGGTCTTGGTGGCTTCATGGGCTTCAGTCTTGGGCCTCCTCCTTGCCGGCATCCGCCTTCCTTGGTCGTCAGCTATCTGGGCCGCCCGGTAGGCAAAGCCTTCACCACCACTGCGGGCCACCCTGGACTAGCCGGATTGATCCATGCTGGTGATACCCCTAGTAGGTATATCCCCAACATTAGCCCCTGGGAGGGTTCGAGTTCTTCAGGCGCCGTCTTCTTTGTCGGCAACGTCCGCCTTGTCTTGTAAGCGTCTGAAGAGCTTGAAGCATTCCATAGTTGAAAGTAAGCGGCGGTCCGCCTAAAGTAGTCGGACAACTTGCCGCCATCATGGGAAAGACGGCCTGACCATTGTCAGGAATCTTCCTGGCACCAGTCTTGTCAATTGACTGGCCGTCAAATGTTGACGGATGACGCCATGCAGTCCACGACAGTTTGGACTTGGGCATGCGTCATGATGGTTTCTCCACTACGCACAGAAATCGGAGCGAGGCCGCAGACGCCGTTGCCACGACGTGCAAATCGTGGGCACGTGGCGGAAATCTCGCGTCCCCCCAATCTCAGGCACGGATCTTGGCGCGTGGGGATAAATACCCCAAAGGGCACATCGATGCACTTCTTCTCATTCGCACACCCACCGTGGCCTCCTCACCTTCCCGAGCTCAACTCCTCCTCGAACTCAACTCCGGCGAGCACGAGCAGCGCCCTCTCCCCCAAATGGCGAGCACTCAGCAGGATGCGGCGGCGACGGCGGCACTGGCTGCGGCTTCCGACCCCCGCCGGATCTGGATCTATCCCAGCGGCGGCGGCGGCGCCCGCAGGTGCATCGATGACCTCCCCGCGGCCACCGTGGCCACGGGCGGGGTTTCTACTTCTTCCCCAGCTCCGACGACGCCTGCGACCGCCGCTCCAACTTTTCCCCTCCCATCCCTCGCGGCTACCAGCTCAGAGGCCGCGGCGGAATCTGCCGCCGACGAGGATGACGACGTCGAGGAAGAGGAAGAGGCTGGAGACCTGGGTTCCAGGTACTGGCTGCCGTCAGTTATGACGTCAGCATATCTGAAGGAACTGGAGGAAGGCGGATACATTCCGCCAAAGACGGAATGCTCCTGGAGGGTTCCAGGCGACGAGGCGGTGCCTGACCCCCAAGACGGCGAGCGTGTCATGTTGGCTTCGCATAGCCTTCGCGGTATGTCTCTGCCGCTTTCCGCCTTCTTCTTGGCGGTGCTTAGTTTTTATGGGCTGCAGCCACACAACATAGCGCCCAACAGTATTCTAGTGCTAGCCGGCTTCCAGGCTTTGTGCGAAGGGTACTTAGGCATAGCTGCGTCCATAGAGCTGTTTAAGTACTGCTTCCTGTGCCGCCGGCAAACCATACCAGGCGGCCACCTAGCAACCTGCGGTAGTGTTACGTTCAACTGCCGCCAACCCGACTGGTACCCAAAAATACCATACATCGAGTCGGTGAAGCACTGGACCAGCACTTTCTTTTACTGCAAGGACATCCCGACACCTGGCAGCACGCAAGGGATGCCAGCCTTCGTCAACGGTCCGCCAACCCACAAGGCTTGCTGGACAGCAAAGTGCCGCTCAGCAGCTTGCCGGAAGAACTTCGAGTTGCCGTTAGGCGGATCGAGTTCTTGACGAAGACGATGTTGGCTCCACGACTTGACGGAGTTGACACCGTCATTGCTGGGTGTCGAGGAAGATTATGCCTCTCCGCCATCGCCCACTGAAGATGTGCGAGTACAAGGCGGACGACGCCGGCAACAGCACCCTTGATCAGGATGCCTTGGAGTACCGGCTTAGAGAGCTTATCAAGCCTCTGTCGGTGAAGGCGGCTGAAGGCGTCGCCATGTTCACTCATAACAACCCAGCCCCAGCGGTAAGTGAAAGCTACTTTGTTATTTCACTAACATCCTTGCCCACTAGGTACTGAATTAATATTGTCTTGCTTCCTTTTCAGCTACAAACCTTGGGAGAGGACGAGCTGGCCCCAAACTGGTATGATACAGGTGCCAGCAAGTCGAAGAAGCGCAAGCTGAGCTCCTCCACCAAGGATTTGGAGAAGAGGAAGAAGGCGGCCACCTCTGCCGACGCAGAGGATGAGACCGTGGGGAACGTTCCCTTGAAGCGGTTAGCAAACTTTGGCTTCCCTGACTTGGATATTTTAATATGTTTGTGCTGACAAACTTGCATGTTTCTGCTTACAGAGGCAAGCCTACCATGCCCAAACTCCGCTCCAACTTGAAGATTGCTGCCGGCAGGGGCAAGCCACCACGTTCTTCTCCAGCTGCTGCGCCGACAACGCCCACAGTTGGCGTTCCCGTGGTTGTGTGCCAGGGAACGTACACAGCTGCCGGTACCGCAGAGGCGGCTACAGAGAAGATGGCGGGCAAGAAATCAGTTGCCGGCATAACTTTTTCCAAGACGGCTGAAGCTTCGGCTAGTGATGCCGCTCGATTTATCGCCATGAAGCAGGAGATGGATGACCAGATGGCGGCCGAACAAGGCGGATCGTCCACTCATCCTGGCTCCCAACCTGGCAAAGGGTTGCAAGACCCCCGGCAAACACTGAAGACCATGCGTGACGGTACCCGCAACTGGTACGCACACATGGACGAACTCCACGACACCCTGCACGGACAACTTGAGGTAAAATAGCCTATGGTCCCAGCCCCCGAGCACTTTGGCGGCTGAAAAATTTAGCCGGCAAAGTGGTCTCGTTGACTAAATAGCGCTAACCATAATGTTGCTTTCGTGCATGCAGGCCGTTCTTGCTTCCAATCTTGAGCTATTTCGTGCTCAAGAGATGAAGAAGAAGGAATGCGAGGAACTGCAGCAGGACGTGGAGTTGAAGAACGCCCAAATTGCGAGTTTGGAAGAAGCTCGCAAGAAGGATGAAGGTGACAAAGCTTTCTTTGCCTTCTTTTCGTCCGACTTCTTTTCCTTTTCCGACAAGTATTTTAGTCGTCTTTTCTTTTTATTTGTAGAATTATTAAACACTGCGCAAGATATTCTCAAGAACTCCACTGACATGCAAGCTTTGATGAACGAAGCTGCAGATCTTGCCGGGCTGGTGACCAAGCTGAAGGCGGATCACGCCAAGGAGCTGGATGATCGTGCGTTGGCTCATGCTGCCGAAGTTAGCAAGTTGACTGGACAACTTGAGGCCATGAGCAACAACCTTGACCAGGTGAACAAGAACGCCAAGGAGCAGCAGGACCAACTGTCAAAGGCGGTCCAGCTAGCCCAAGAAACGCTTGAGAACCATCTGGATGAGGTCAACGCCATCCACGACCATGTCTTGGGTATGCCTCCAGTCCTTCATTTTTGTCACCTTGCTTTCTTGATACTTGAAGCTGCAGTGTGTAACTTTGTGTTTGTGCAGTGCCGGCTAGCTTGGGAGATGACCTGGCCACAACGCCGCGCCTTGCTCGGATCTTGAAAATTGGCGAAATCGTCAACCAGATTGTCGGCGCCGGCAAATCATTTGCCGCCAAGTTCTACCCTGGGGAAGACGGCGATCCCGTCATCTTCGATGCTCTGCCGGAGTTGCTGGAGAAGGCGACAGCTGAACACGACAACACACTACGCTCAGCAGCACGAGGCGGTGCCAAGTTGGCATTGGCGATGACGGCGGCGTGGTACCCGGAGGCTGATATTCATCAAGTCACCGAGTACTTCCCCACCGAAGACGAAAACAGCCAAGCCATCGTGATGCAGGACGTGCTGCGGTCTGTTCGCGGCTATGCGACCCGGGTTGCCAACATGGTTGACATCCGCAAGTTCTACAAGGAACACCCGGACCCGCATGTTGCCGTTGCTGATCCCTCCTTGGCAGATCCTGAAGCTTCCCGCGGCGAAGAAGGCGAAGCCGGAACCGACAAGCGCAGCCCCAAGGATGGCGGAGCCAGCCCCAAGAATGCCGGCGTTAGCCCCCAGGATCTCTCCACCAGCTCTACGAAGGCGGCAATCCCTTAGACTTCCTCCTGCAAAGGCAGCACAAAACACTGCGTTAATCTGTTAACGCATAAAACTTTATTTTGGGTTGTAAATATTTATGGGCCAACTTTTATGCTACACTTGGCGGTAGGCTTACTTAAGTGGCCCGCCTTAATATGTATCTCGCCTGCATGTTTAGCTTTTTCATATGTTGGCGGAACCTCATCTTAGTTACTTTAGCTGAGCCAACCAGGTGCAATACCAACTAATTTAGACTCAGAGACCAAAGCCAGCATGTTGGTGCCAACGACATACTACTAGGCGACCCACATACAAACAGACAGATAAGCATATTAGGCGGTGCAAAGATTGTTTGCGTTTTTAGCCGGCAGACGGCAAATGTCAAAAAAGTTTGGACCTTAGCACGGAGCAAAACTTATTTTATTTGGTAACTTTTATGACAACAGATATATGATTGCGAGAAAAGACAAAAGATGGCATGATCCCAAAACTGAATGAGCAAACCACAGACTTTTATTTCATAATCATATAGTACTTATTACAATGTGGAAATTGCTAAGTGTAAAAAGGACGTAGCTGCTCAATGTTCCAGGGTCGCTTGGTTTCTTCGTACTTGTCGTCAACCTTCCTTTTGCGCTTGCGACCTCGCTTCTTCTTGTATCCGTCACGTGCATCGACCAAGTAATAAGAACCATTGAGCAACACCTTACTGACCACAAAAGGTCCTTCCCAAGGCGGGGATAACTTATGCAAGCCCTTTCTATCTTGGATTAGGCGGAGAACCAGGTCACCCACTCTAAAACTTCTTTGCCTCACCCTTCTGCTGTGATAACGCCTCAAACTTTGCTGATAGATGGCGGATCGCGCAAGGGCAACATCTCGTTCTTCATCAAGTAGGTCAAGGCCATCCTGTCTTGCATCTTCTGCGTCCTCCTGGACGTAGGCTTGGATTCTGGGAGAATCGTACATCATGTCGGTTGGCAACACTGCTTCTGCGCCATAGACTAAGAAGAAAGGAGTAAACTTGGTTGATCTGTTTGGAGTTGTGCGTAAACTCCAAAGGACAGACTGCAATTCATCCACCCAAGCCCCAGCCGCTCTGTGCAATGGTACTTCGAGACGTGGTTTGATTCCTTGTAGGACTAAACCATTTGTACGCTCTACTTGACCGTTTGCTTGCGGATGCGCGACGGAGGCTAGATCTAGGCGGATACCATGCTTATAACAGTATTCCTCGACTTCGCCTTGCGACAAGTTAGTGCCATTGTCGGTGATAATGCTATGAGGCACCCCGAACCGAGAGATTATTCCCCACAGAAAGTTTGCGGCTGTGGCGCCGTCTAGCTTTTTGATAGGCTTAGCTTCAACCCATTTGGTAAACTTGTCTACAGCCACAAGTAAATGTGTGTAGCCACCAGGCGCCGTTTTAAACGGACCAACCATGTCCAAGCCCCAGACTGCGAAAGGCCACGTGATGGGTATTGTTTTAAGCTCTTGAGCCGGCATATGTGATTGTCTGGCATAAAGTTGGCAGCCCCTGCACCTTTTAACAATGTCTTCTGCATCTTGCTTGGCTGTCAACCAATAGAAACCTTGTCGGAAGGCTTTTGAAACAAGGGCGCGTGAAGAAGCATGATGTCCACATACGCCGGCATGTATCTCATCCAACAATTCTCTGCCTTCTTCGGGCGAAATGCAGCGTTGGTAAACACCAGTGGTGCTACGCTTGTACAATTCACCTTTGATTATTGTAAATGCCTTGGCTCTTCTTATTATTTGCCTTTTCAAAACCTCATCATCCGGTAACTCCTGATTGATCAGGAAGTCCAAATATGGCGTCGTCCAATCCGGCTTTACCAAGTAGACGGCATAGCTAGCACTATCAACTGGTTCTGCCGACTCTGGGTCAAGGAGGTCTGCTCCTTTAATTGACGGCTTGTGTAGGTGTTCCAGGAAAACATCTTTTGGTACCTTTTTGCGTTCAGACCCCATTCTGGCAAGTGTATCTGCCGCCTCATTTTGAGTTCTTGGGATGTGGCGGACCTCGTAGCCTAGAAAACACTTGGCGAATTCGTCAACGGTAGCTCGATATGCCGCCATTGTTTCGCTCTTTGTGTCCCAAGTACCACGTATCTGTTGCGCCACCAAATCTGAATCTCCGTAGCAGAGGACACGTTGGACGCCAAGTTCCTTGGCAATGTGTAAACCATGAAGGAGAGCTTCGTATCAGCAACATTATTAGTTGCCTTGAAGTGTATTTGTAACACATAACTAAGCTTGTCTCCTTGAGGGTTTCTTAAAACAATGCCAGCCCCCGAGCCCTGGAGCATTTTTGATCCATCAAAGTGCATGATCCAGTATGCATCTTCAGGGAGAGGTACTTCGTCCATGGCCTCCGTCCAATCAGCTACGAAATCTGCTAAGGCTTGAGACTTAATGGCCGTTCTGGGCTTATACGAGATGTCGAAGGCGGCAAGTTCAATGCCCCATTTGGCAACGCGGCCTGTTGCATCTGTATTATTGATGATATCCCCCAGAGGTGCCTTGCTCACCACGGTTATTGAATGTTCCTGGAAGTAGTGCCTTAACTTCCTGGCGGCGTAAAAAACACCGTAGACCAATTTCTGGTAATGCGGATAACGCTGTTTTGAGGCGGAAAATACTTCACTGATGAAGTAAACCGGACGTTGTTCCGGCAAGTCTGAAATTTCCGTCTTGCGTTCCACAACCAGTACCACACTAACAACTAAGTTAGTTGCGGCAATATAGAGCAGCATTGGTTCCTGCGAACGAGGAGCTGCCAAAATTGGAGCAGACGTTAACGCGTCCTTGAGTTGCTGCAAGGCGGCGTCTGCTTCGTCTGTCCACTCGAAGTTGTCGGATTTCTTCAGAAGCCGGTAGAGAGGCAGCGCCTTCTCACCAAGACGGCTAATGAAACGACTGACGGCAGCCGCCGATCCGGCAAGTCGCTGCACGTCCTTCAGGTCCTTGGGCCTGGATATGTTGAGGATCGCTTTGATTTTTTCTGGATTCACCTCTATCCCTCGTTCGGAAACGATAAAGCCAAGCAATTTGCCGGCAGGAACCCCGAAGACGCATTTTTTCGGGTTGAGTTTCATCCTGTATACCCGGAGGCTATCAAAGGTTTCTCTCAAATCATCAAGCAAATCTGCCTTCTTTCTTGACATGACGGCAATGTCGTCAACATAGACGTGAACATTGCGGCCAATTTGCTCGTGAAGGCATCTTTGCATACACCGCTGATACGTTGCGCCGGCATTTTTTAGACCGAAGGGCATCGTGATGTAGCAGAAGGTCCCATAGGGTGTAGTGAACGCTGTTTTGATTTGGTCGGATTCTCGCATTTTGATTTGGTGGTACCCGGAGTACGCATCCAAAAAGCACAGCAGCTCGGAGCCGGCTGTGGAGTCTATGACCTGATCTATACGAGGCAAAGCAAAGTGGTCCTTAGGACAGCACTTGTTCAAACCGGTATAATCAATGCACATTCTCATTTCCTTATTAGGTTTTGGAACCATTACAGGATTTGCCAACCAATCAGTGTGTACTACCTCCCTAATGAACTTGGCTTCTTGCAACTTGATGATCTCCTTCCTATTGCTGTCCGCTTCTTCTCACCGTAGCGTCTTATTCCTTGCTTCACTGGTTTGGCTCCTTCGTAGACGTTAAGAGAGTGCTCGGCAAGTTCCCTCGGGACACCTGGCATGTCGGCTGATGACCATGCAAAGATGTCCTGATTCTCACGGAGGAACCTGACGAGCGCGCTTTCCTATTTGTCGTCCAAGCCAGCCCCTATGGTGACTTGCTTGGAGCTGTCACCTGGGACCAGATCCGCCTTCTTTGTGTCTTCGGACGCCTTGAAAGTGTTCTTTTGCTCAGCGGTCTTTACATGCTCCGGCAACTGTGATGTATCGAGCTCTTTCTTCAACATGGCTAACTCCTCTGCGTGGAGGACTGCCTCAGCGAAGGCGGCATTGCCACGCTCACACTCCTTTGCTTTCTTGAAGTTGCCACTGATGGTAATTGTACCATTGGGTCCCGGCATCTTCAGCTTGCTGTATATGTAACACGGGCGAGCCATGAATTTGGCGAAAGCTGGCCGTCCAAAAATGGCGTGGTAGGCACTTTTGAAGGGGACTACTTCGAACCTGAGATACTCCGAGCGGTAGTTTGTCTCAGGCCCAAAAGTAACCTCCAATCTGATGCTTCCCATTGACTTGCCTTGCTTTCCCGGAACAATGCCATGAAACTTGACTTTGCTATAGTCAAGCTGGCTTTCCGACAAGTTCATGCGCTTCAGAGTGTCCGCGTAGATGATGTTGAGGCTACTGCCGCCATCCATCAACACCTTGGTGAGCCTGAAGTTATCGACAATAGGGTCGACGACAAGGGCGTATTTGCCGGGGTGAGGAACGTGATCTGGATGATCATCTCTATCCCAGTTATTGGCTCCTCTGACCAGTCTAGATACTGGGGAACGTCTGGTACTGTGGCGTTTAGCTCGCGCATCTCCGCCTTTTCTTCTTTTGCCGAAGGAGTGCCCAGGAAGCACACCAATTGGCCATGTACCTTGGGATATTTCCTTTCTTTACGCATCAGCTTGGGTTCCTCATCCTCTGACATGGACATAGCCCCATCATCGTCTTCCTTCTTTGTCTTCTCAGCCTTTTTGCTCTTTTTTGATTTCCAGCCAACCTCGGGGTCTTTCTTGAAGTCCTCCATGAACCGGCATTCCCCTAATGTGTGGTTGACTTTGCCTAAGGACGCGTGGATTGGGCAAGGCAAGGCTTTCGCCTGATCATACGTCAGGCGCTGCTTGCTGGAGCCGCCATCTTTACCCTTTCCTTTCCACTTGCGGTTGCTGCCTTTGCCTTCGAAGGCGGCGGCGACCTCGTTTGATGGTCCGGCTTTGTCATCCTGGGGAGCCTTGCGTTTGTGACTTGCTCGCCTGTTTGGCGCCATATCATGTGCGCCATCTCCATCGCGTGCATCGTCATCCGCCTGTGCGTACATGGCTGCTACTTCGAGCATGACTCCGAGATCCTTGACTTGCATGCGTACGAGCTTATGTCTGAGACTTGAGCCCTTCAGGAGGCCCGTGGTGAAGGCATGGATTGCTTGATTGTCGTCTACGTTCTCGCAGCTTGCCTTTGTTTGAATCCACCTTGCCAAGAAGCTTGTAGCTGTTTCATCTGGCTTTTGCACGCAACGAACCAAATCTGTGTATGTATTGGGTCGCTTGTACGTGCCTTGGAAGTGCTGCGTGAACACCTTTTCCATGTCATGCCAGCTATGAATGCTTTTCTCCGGCAAGTTTTCGATCCAGCTTCGGGCTGTCCCCTCCAACATGAGGGGAAGGAAGCGTGCAGCGACGAGGCCATTGCCTCCAGCAATTTCAACTGCCAGCGCGTAGTCCGACAACCATGAGTTTGGCTTGTCCGCTCCATTGTACCTTTGATGAGTTTTTGACACTGACGTCATGTCTCTGGGTACTTGAACGTTGCGGATGGCTGGGCCAAAGCACTCAGGTCCTAGATAGGCATCTTGCTTTCCAGCCTTGATGTCATTGAGACGATGTCTCGCGTCTTGCGGACTGAGCTGTTTGCCAGATCTATCAGCATGTGGCTCGTCCTGCGCTGCCCGGCTGTGCCTAGGCTCATTGTTGTGTCCCCGGCTTCCGCCTTCGTGCCTGGGCACTGGTGGTGGGGACTGTGTGCGGTCCCTGCTTCTTCTTGGCGGCGGGGCATCGTCGCGGTTGCCGCCACCCTTGGCGGCTGCTTGCTGCCCCTGCTTCCGCCTTCATCCCGCCTAGGCGGAGGAGGTGAGGCCTTGCGCCTGTTGCCGGTCCTGGATGCCTCATCACGCTGCCTTTTTGGAGGTGGTGATTTGCGTGGGTCTTTCTCCTTGTCCTTCCCTTTTCCGTGGCTACTGGAACCGGACGGATCTTCGGGTTGCCACCGGCCGCAGCTTTGCAAGCGTTGGATTTTGATTCCAACTTTCCTCCCCTTGCGTCCGCCATGTCGGCGCGAGAATCAGCACGGGCCTGCTGCTCTAGAGCTTTGCGAGCAAGGATCGATGCGTAGTAGATCTTCTCGTCCTTGTCATAGTCATCATTGTTGAGGATGTCCAAGGCGGCCGCAGTGTTGAGGACAGGTGTTGCGAGGATGACGTCCCCGTTCTTGTCCTTACGCTGCGGCGCTGTAGCCCACTCGAAACCAAGCTTTTGGGCAGGGGATTTGAAGGTGTCATGATCCCTGCCTTTCCTACCTCTCTTCTCCGCCACTTGTCCTGCCGGCTTGGGCAATGGGGTGGTGGTGAAAAGATTACGCTTGGGGTCGCACTTGGCAGTTATCTTGGCGTTTTCCTCCTTGGCTTCGTCGAGGAGGCTCTGGACCTCTGCTTGCTTGCTTTTGAGGTACTCAGTTTGCTCCACCAAGGTGTTCCGAAGTTTCTCCAAATCAGCCGGATTGGTTTTGTCGTTTACCGGCGTGTGAAGAACTTCCGCCAGAGCCGCCATGCTTCCTATCTTGCTGGGCTCGCCCTTCTCCAGATTTTCTTCTTTGGAGCCCCAGGAGGCTCTGGAAACTGTGGATCGGTTGCCGGGGTCCCCAGGTTGGCGGCGTCAGTTGCCGCCTTCTCTGAAGCTGCGCCGGTGACATCCGCCACAAAGATCTGCTGCATGTTGACGGAAGAGCCCGTAGCCGCCTCAGATGGCGGAGGATCAGGTGTAATAAAACACTTCTTGACCCGTTGCTCAAACATGCTGGCAGAATCTTCTTCGGAATCAGAGTCTACGTTGACGTGAACGGTAGATCTGGATCCGGCATCCGACATCACATCATCCTGGAGTGCAGGAAGAATAGATTCGGGATCTTGACTGTTGGGCTGGGAGTCTGATCCCAGTCCCGTCATGCCGACAAAGTGTAGATCTGAATCTGCGGACTCCTCAGAGGAGGCAAACTCAGATCCGTCTTGATTGTAGGGCGGGTGGGATGGCGAATAAATTCGCGGCAACCCATACGCCTCAGAAGTGTAGCCGATGAACACATCGACGCCGCCAAACGGCACAACTCCGCATCCGACAATGTAGTCGTCTGCGGGGATGTAGGACTCGTCGCAGCTGATGTAGTGATGTCGCCGTAGCGAACAGCGCGGCCGACGGCGATTGTTTCGCCGATGCCGCCAAGAGTTCCCGCCTGGAACGTGACGCCTGACGCCTTAGGCCCCACGGTGGGCGCCAACTGTCGTCGTATCGGCATCTTGGATAGGAGACGGGGTCCTGCTAGCCGAGGGTGAACGTAGGGCAAGAAGGTGGACGTCGTCAAGGTCGGGATTGTACACGGCGGTTTACCCAGCTTCAGGCACCACGGCGGTGGCGGTGCCCTACGTGCTGCTATAACTCACTATAAGGCAATATCGCCGTGAACAGGTTACAATGAGTTGGTTGTCTATCAAGAGTTGCCCTAAAGGCGTCCCGAGGTCCAGCTTATATAGGCGGCTGGACCTAGGGTTACAAGGTGAATACGTATCCAGCAAGTATACGGAGTCCTAAACCTAGCCGGCAAGTATGCCGCCTTCCGTCTTGGTCTTGGTGGCTTCATGGGCTTCAGTCTTGGGCCTCCTCCTTGCCGGCATCCGCCTTCCTTGGTCGTCAGCTATCTGGGCCGCCCGGTAGGCAAAGCCTTCACCACCACTGCGGGCCACCCTGGACTAGCCGGATTGATCCATGCTGGTGATACCCCTAGTAGGTATATCCCCAACACTGCGCCCAGCCCGCGTGTGGGGTCCTCGGGCCTCCCCCGGACTTGTCCTTCTGGCCCATGGAGTCTTCTGGTAAAATAGGGGCCTCCGTAAATTTTCGTCCAATTCCGAGAATATTTCCAGACTAGCTTTTCTTGAATACAAAAACAGCAGAAAACAGGAACTGGCACAGTGGCATCTTGTTAATAGGTTAGTCCCAGAAAATGTATAAAAATGATATAAAGTGTATATAAAACATGTAACAATTGGTATAATATCAGCATGGAACATCAAAAATTATAGATACGTTTGAGACGTATCAAGAAGTACGAGAATATGGATAAATGCCCGGTATGCACTACAATGCGGTATAAGATCAGAAAAGATGACCCTGGTGATATTGAGGGCGAGCCACCCTGGAAGAGGGTTCCTGCCAAGGTGATGTGGTATGCTCCTATAATACCATGGTTGAAACGTCTGTTTAGAAACAAAGAGCATGCCAAGTTGTTGCGATGGCACATGGAAGACCGTAAGAAAGACGACAAGTTGAGGCACCCCGCTGATGGTCGGCAGTGGAGAAAAATCGAGTGAGAGTTCGGGGACTTTGCAGGTGACGCAATGAAGTTATGGTTTGGTCTAAGTACAGATGGCATGAATCCTTTTGGAGAGCAGAGCTGCAGTCACAGCACCTGGCCCGTGACTCTATGTATCTACAACCTTCCTCCTTGGTTGTGCATGAAGCGGAAGTTCATTATGATGCCAGTGCTCATCCAAGGCCTAAAGCAACCCGGCAACGACATTGATGTGTACCTAAGGCCATTAGTCGATGAACTTTTGCAGTTGTGGGCCAAACCAGGTGTAAGTGTGTGGGATGAGCACAAACAGGAGACATTTGACCTACGAGCGTTGCTTTTCGTAACCATCAATGATTGGCCTGCTCTTAGTAACATTTCAGGACAGACGAACAAGGGATACAATGCATGCACGCACTGTTTGGATAAGACATAAAGTATATATCTAGACAAATGTAGGAAGAATGTGTACCCGTACAATCGTCGTTTTCTTCCGCACAAGCATCCCTTAAGGCCAAAAGGCAAGCATTTCAATGGCAAGGCAGAAACCCGGACGAATCCTGTCACCCGTACTGGTGCTGAAGTATTTGGTATGGTCAAGGATTTAAAAGTAATCTTTGGAAAGGGTCCAAGCAGCCAACCTGTTCCGAATGGCGCTGATAAGCGCGCACCCATGTGGAAGAAGAAATCTATGTTTTGGGAGCTACCCTATTGGGAAGTCCATGAGGTCCGCTCCGTAATCGACGTGATGCACCTGATGAAGAATCTTTGCGTGAATATTCTAGGCTTCCTGGATTTGTATGGGAAGTCAAAAGATACACCAGAAGCACGGGAGGACCAGGAACGTCATAAAGGACGAGACGACATGCATCCAGGGCAGTTTCAAGGGCCTCCCAGCTACGCTCTTACCAAGGAAGAGAAGGAAATCTTTTTTGAAGTCCTTTTCAGTATCAAGGTCCCGTCTGGCTTCTCGTCGAATATAAAGGGAATAGTAAATATGAAAGAGAAAAAAATTCCAAAATCTAAAGTCTCATGACTGCCACGTGCTTATGACGCAATTGCTTCCGGTTGCATTGAGGGCAATTCTAGCGGAAAATGTTCGACTGGCCATTGTGAAGGTATGTGCATTCCTCAATGCAATTTCTCAGAAGGTAATCGATCGAGAAAGTCTATCAGAGTTCAAATTGATGTGGTCCAATGTCTGGTCAGCTTCGAGTTGTTGTTCCTGCCATCCTTCTTCAATATTATGACGCACCTCCTAGTTCACCTAATCGAAGAGATTAGAATTCTTGGTCCTGTGTTTCTACACAATATGTTCCCCTTCGAGAGGTTCATGGGAGTCTTAAAGAAATATGTTCGTAACCGTGCTAGGCCAGAAGGAAGCATCTCCAAGGGCTATGGAACAGAGGAGGTCATTGAGTTTTGTGTTGACTTTGTTCCTGACCTTAAGCCGATTGGTGTTCCTGAATCTCGGTATGAGGGGAGGCTGACTGGAAAAGGAACACTAGGAAGGAAAGCAACGTTATGTAGGGACGGGCATTCTTTCACTCAAGCACACTACACAGTTCTACACAATTCCACCGTGGTGGCTCCGTATATCGAGAGACACAAGAATATTCTACGCTCTGAAAACCGTGACGGGGAACACGAGAAGACTTTCGGCAGTTGGTTGCAGATACATCTCATGAATAACACCATTGTTGGAGATCAGCTGTACTTGTTGGCCAGGTGTCCATCTTCGACTATATGTACTTTCCAAGGGTACGAGATAAATGGTAATACATTTTACACGAAGGCCCAATATAAAAAGAGCACCAACCAAAACAGTGGTGTCCGCTTTGATGCAACAGACGACAATGGGCAGAAGGACACATATTATGGGTACATAGAGGAGATATGGGAACTTGACTATGGACCTACTTTTAAGGTCCCTTTATTTCGGTGCAAATGGGTCGCAGCTAGCGGGGTAAAGGTAGACCCGCAGTACGGAATGACTACAGTGGATCTCAAGAATCTTGGGTACCACACCGAACCATTCGTCCTAGCCAATGATGTGGCTCAGGTTTTCTATGTGAAGGACATGTCTACCAAACCGAAAAAAGAAAAGATAAGCAAAAGAATACATCGTCCGATGAGCCAAAGCGCCACATAGTTCTTTAAGGGAAAAGAAACATCTTGGGAGTGGATGACAAGACAGACATGTCAGAAGATTATAATAAGTTTCATGAAATTCCACCCTTCACAGTGAAAACTGACCCAAGCATCCTGTTAAATGATGAAGATTCTCCATGGCTACGGCTCAGAAGAAAACAGAAACAATAGATAGGGATGTTGGTGATGTGTAATAATGTATTAAACCTTTTATGTAATGCATTCTATGGAATGTATTAAACCTTTATGTAAGGAGCATGTGTAAGAAGCTTCAATCAGCTGCAGTTTTACCAACACAATCTCTGCATTCTCCAAGATCTTTAGCATTTCCAAGTGATAGAACAAAACATACGGTTTCCCCTGCCTACCTTCTCCAGTGGCCACTCTGACCGGCAAATCGGCAAATCATCGCGTGGTCGTGAGACGGCAAATCGGCCTTCGATCCAAACAGCGGCAAGACGTCTCTGATGATTTGCAACCGTCCGAACAAGTGTTGGGGATGTTGCTAATCATCAGAGATCCTTGCCGCTGCTTGGATCCGACCGAGGGGAGGGTTCACCTTCAGCCTCCGCTCTAGGAACTCCTGCCTCTCAGAAATCTTGCTCTCTGCTACCCGTGTACTGCCAAAATGAACTACAATGAGTAGACACTGAGTGCTGAACATGTCCGGGAGGGGGGCTATATATAGGGTACGTGTGCTTCTTGAGTCCCGGTTGGTAACACCAACCGGGTCATGTGGCTCATGAAGTGGTCGTGATACTGCTGATCCAACAGCTCACAATCCCTCAAAAGAAACACACCCCTGATCCAACGTCTCACAAGCGCTTGAAAGAAACACACGATCCGTGTGCTTCTAACACCAACCGGGACTAAAGTCGGGCTTTGCGGTCACGACTCGTGTCAGCCACGTGTCCTCCCCCAGCGCTGCCCTAGCCACGTGTCCTCCCCTAGCACTGCCCTGGAGGTCTTTATATATTGTCGCCGACGGGGTAAACCCTAATCCACCATTCCTAGCCACGAACGCATCGTCTCCACGAGATGGATCCGCCACGCCCGCCGCAGCGCCTTCTGGACGAGGTCGAGCGTGCTCGGCAGAGCGCGCTTGGGGGCTACCGCGGGAGCCTATCCCGCCGTATGCCCACAAGCCCGGCGTGGAGAGGAATGCCCTGCTACCGGCCTCCTGCTCCGGTGCCGGAGGAGGTGCGGAGGACGTATGAGTGCGCGTGGTCCGATGTCCCTGACCCCGACGAGGATGCGTACGCCGCAGGGGTGGCGTGGGGATCCGCGGCCGTACCTCCACCAGTCGCCGCCGCCCCTCCCGACGAGGAGGATGACGACGACGATGACTTCGACTGGAGCGACCATGGGGAAGAGCGCGGCGGGCCGCAGATGCAGGAGTCCCTTGAAGCCTCCTTCCAGTCCGTCCACGACGACCGTGTACAGCGAGCCAGAACTGTCTGCCAGCTCAAGGCGAAGGAGGCTTCCGAGCTGGATTGGGCGCTGAAAGACTCATCCTCCATGGATCTTGCCCTCCGCCGCAAACGTGCGCGCGAGAACCGGGCGGCCGCGAACGGGGCTGGCTCCTCCCGCCATTCCTCCTAATCCTACGGCCTCCGAGCCAGCAAGTCCGTTTATGTAGAATAATGTTGGTGATGTTGGTGATGTGTAATAATGTATTAAACCTTTTATGTAATGCATTCTATGGAATGTATTAAACCTTTATGTAAGGAGCATGTGTAATAATAATGAATGTGTATTTCCAATGTGTATTCTCCAAGATCTTTAGCATTTCCAAGCAATTTTATAGATGGAATTTTATAGATGA
The DNA here is from genome assembly GCA_947311845.1 of Poa pratensis. Taxonomy (NCBI): domain Eukaryota; kingdom Viridiplantae; phylum Streptophyta; class Magnoliopsida; order Poales; family Poaceae; genus Poa; species Poa pratensis. Next base: position 8,135,561 of record CAMZMU010000081.1, on the reverse strand, counting down.
TAATATTATGCATTTTGAAATAATATTGTGTGCATTTTGCAGAAACTATGGATCCAACGGCTCATAAGCCCTCAAAAGAAACACACCCCTGATCCAACGGCTCACAAGCGCTCGAAAGAAACACACGATCCTTGTGCTTCTTCCTTATTGGTGGGATTCCCTTTAGTCCCGGTTTGTAAAATTGCGCGGGAACAAATAAGCCCCTTTAGTCCCGGTTGGTGGCTCGAACAGGGACTAAAGGTCTGTTTCTTCCCGCCTTATTTCTTCCCGCGCTTTCCACCGCTTCCCGCCTCCGTCTTCCCGCCATTTCTCACTATATATATGTAGTCATGGCCTCCATTGGCATAGCACATCTAAACTCATATCTGCAACCTCATCACTCTCCCATGGCTTCCACTCTAACCTACTCGGAGGCGGAGGCGCTTTGCGCCTCGAACTACCCCTGCCCACCCGGCTACGACGTCCCCGCCGGTTGGAGGCTGAGCACCGGAGGCGTGCGGTCCCTCCTGTCCCTCAAGGTTTGGCGCGTCGGGCGGCCATCACGAACCACTACTACCTCGAGCTCACTCCGGAGCAGCGGATGGATCCCCGCTGGGATCCTAACTACCGCCCGACTTGGGACGCCTTCTTCATCAATCAGCGTGAGAGGTCGGTCGCCAGGTACGAGGAGGACGGCCCGCCTCCTTCGAACTTCAACGAGGCCGGCCGTCGGCTGTGGTGGGGTGGCCGGACTCTCCAGAGCGTCATGAACTACATCATGGCCGGCGATAACCCCCGCCTGCGCTACCCTCACTTCCAGTCCAGGCGAGCGACGTCCGACGACAACGACGACGACAGCGACTACGACGACTACGAGGACGAGTATTATAGGCCTAGGCAGGAGTATGACTAACCTGAGCTGGTCTATGTACCCAAGATTGTTGTCATTCCCTACTGCTGGTCTAGCTACGACGACGATCGTGTAAAATGTATTCTTTATCTCTGCATTTCCAACTAATGATCTTTAGCATCTGAATAAGTAATCTGAATATGAACTGACTATCATTTCGCAGTTGTTGATTCATAAGGGAGAGGTAGTATTGCAATTCACTCTGGCAAGTTAGAATAATTATTTTATAAAACAGAAAATGGTTTTGAATTAATTATTCAAATTCAAACACTTTTCATGTTGAAAGTTTAGTGAGATTCAAAAATATGCAAAAAATAAAATTTAATGCATTTTTTAATTCAAAATGGCAAAATGGTTAATAGTTTGTAGAGTTAGAATAATTAATTTATAAAACAGAAAATGGATTTGGAATACTTATTCAAATTCAAGCACTTTTCATGTTAAAAGTTTTCTCAAATTCATAAGTATGCAAAAACTGTTTCATTCAAATTTTTAAATTTTTTAAAATTGTGCTAGATTTTAAAAAAAAGGCAAAACGGTACGCTATTTGGCCCATCCCGCGCAATTTTTTGGCCTTTTGTCCCGGCCCATCTCACCAGCCGGGACTAAAGCCCATGCTGTGCGCGGGAACGCGAAAAGCCCTCACCACCCCTTTAGTCGCGGCCCGTGGCTCAAACCGCGACTAAAGACCCCCCTTTAGGCGCGGTTTGAACCACGGACCGCGACTAAAGGTCCCTCCACTACTTAAGCGGTTCCCAATCTGGGACTTAGCCATTTTCATCGAAGAAGAAGGGCAGAGCGGAGGAACACGCCGTCAGGCTGCCAAAATCCACCGCGCCACCGCGCCGCCGGCCGATTCATCGCCGTCCTCTCCTGCTCCGTCGCCGTCCTATCCTGCTCCGAACGCCACCGCCTTCCTCTTCCCCAAGTTCGGTCGCCGTGCTCGAGGACGAGCTCGTCGCCGTCCGGCCTCCCTAGCCATCTCCGACCAGCTCTGTCGCCGTCTTCGTGCTTCTGGTGAGCTCCGGTGCCCTCCATCTCCTCCCTCTTCTTCTTGTGAGGATATCGCGTCCGGTACCACGTCCATGCCATGCGCCGCCGCGGAGCTTCGCTCCGGCGGACGCTGCCGTCGCTCCGGCGACCATTTGGTCGTGGCGCCGCCACCATAACGCTCGCCTTGACGTTCTCTACCTGATGCACTGATCAATTTCGATCAATTCGCTCGGAATCGATCGATCCTGGATCGACAGAGGCGCCTGTGGTTCTTCTGTGTCTATGACATGTGGGCCATAGCTGTCAGGATTTTATGAATTTTGGAAATGATTTATGAAATTGTTAAATGTCTGACATGTGGGACCAATTTATTTAAAAGAATTCCAGAAAATGATTTAAACTTGTAAATTCAATATCTTTTGATCTGTTTATCAGAAAAATATGAATAATATATCAAAATGTTCAGAAAAATAAATGCTAGTTATTCATGTCAAAATACAAACATTTTGGAACATTTCAATTTGGTGAATATCTGGAAACAACTTAAATGCATTTTCTCTAATTATGGAGTTAAGTTAAATAAATGCTCATAATTGTAATTTGAGTTCAAATAACATTTCAAACATGATTTAGAGCTCCATGTCAATGCATTAAATTGATCATGCATACATATTGCGCATTGCATAAATGCCATGCACATTGCATAAAATTCTAGGAATATTAAGAGTAATTTTTAGTAATTGATTTGTAGTGGATATATTGTGACTTAATAGATTTGTAGTAATTTTTAAATTACAAAGTATTGAGGATAACAATTGAGTAAAAAAAATAGAATATTGCAAAGTATTGATGATAACAATTGAGCAAATATTTTAGGGTATTTTTAGTTGCATAGAATATTGCTATGTTCAAAAATAGAGTAAAAAACTAGAGTACAAGTTTTTTGCATTTTTAGTTGCATAGAATATTGCTATGTTCAAAAATAGAGTACACGTTTTTTTTGCATTTTTAGTTGCATAGAATATTGCTATGTTCAAAAATAGAGTACAATTTTAGTTGCATAGAATATTGCATTTTTAGTTGTGTATTTTAGTGCAAATATTGCTATGTTCAAATATTGATAGAGATAGAGATAATATTATGCATTTTGAAATAATATTGTGTGCATTTTGCAGAAACTATGGATCCACCTAGTCCAACCCGCAGAGACCTAATACAGGAAGAAATTCTCGAGAATATAATCCACGACGCCCCAGATGCTGATCCAGGCGAATCTCCGTCGTCGTATCTGAACCCCTCCGGGGATGGAATGGAGGTCGACCGAAGTGAGGATGAAGTCGACGGCTCCGATGATGGAGAAGGCGATAGCTCCGATGATGGAGAAGCCGGTGGACCCTTAACGAAGTCCGGCGAGGTAGATATGAAGTTCGGCGATCAGTAGATGCATTACTTAAGTTGTATATATATAAATTGATGAATGTTTCTTCTCTTAGGCCTCCACATCGATCAAATCTTCCAAACGAGGCCCGACCAAAATGTTGGCCCCATCTACGCATTATACATTTGAGGTCATAGCCCCTACGGGCGAACCGAAGGAACCCAAGAAGGCTGCCGATGTATTTAGAAAACAATGCGGAGTTCTGGTTAGGGATCACGTCCCGATCACCGTTTGAGACTGGAATAAGCGCAAAGGGGCGAACGATAGTAAGTATGTCGCCGAAAGGTACAAAGAGGGTCTTTGGAATGACCTCATGGAACATTTCACCCTGCCAGAATTTGAGGATCCTGCCGACACTGCAAAATTGAGGAAGAAAGTCATGAAGTGGACTCTTACGAAGATGGCCGAACTATTCCGGGTGTGGAAGAAAAGATTATGGCAAGAATATCTGACGAAAAAGACTGCTCCTGTATTTGAAGGCTATCTAGCGAAGCAGGCGAATCACTGGATCGCATTTAAGGAGTACAAGGAGTCACAAAATGCCAAGGCGATCTCAGTAAGGAACAAGAAAAATGCTGACAAGAAAAAATATCACCATAAATTGGGGCCAGGGGGCTACGAGACTGCAATGCCAAAGTAGGATAAAAAAGAGCAAGAGCTGCTTGCTAAAGGGATCCAACCAGAATGGATGCGCGACGAATGGGAATTGAGGGCAAGAAATTGGTTCCTTGCGCATGGGGGTTCATACGACGAAACAACAGGGGACCTTATTTGCAGTGACGGGATTAGGGTACCCAGGGAAAATTGGCTTAAAGTGCTGAAAGAAATTAAAGAGGGGAAGTTAAAGTTCCGTCCCGATAGAGAGAAAGACTTGCTGACACTAGTCCTCGGGAATGACGAAAAAGGAGGACGAACACGAGGCTTTGGCCCTTCCGTCTCGTGGTGGCTTGGGTTTGCCAAAGACGTAGAAACTTACAGAAGCCGAGCGAGAGCAAAGCAGCGACAGCAGGAGGAGGAGGGAGACAAGTTCAACCAGTTGCTTGCCAGAATTAACCACCAGCAGCAGCAGATTGACGAACTTAGAGGAGTAGTGCGCCCGCAAGATCCTGTACTCGATATTACCGCCGGTCCATCTCAGCGGAAAAGCAGCGTGGGTGGCTCGGAGGTCCCGGCTGGCGATGAACGGCGGATGATAGATGGCGGTCCCGGCTACCCCGTGGATGGAATCAAGGATGCAATATCTTGTGAGCTCCATCAGAAATTGAAGAACATATCCATGAAGGTGGCGGTCGGATATGCTTTACCTTGTCCACCTGACGCACGCTAGCAAGACCGTGAGATTCCAGCTGGCTATGCTAAAGTCGTGGTGGATGAAATCGTATCGGGGTTTCATGCTATGGAGCTTGACATCCCTGGACCTGGAGATGAGAGGACACTCGGAGAAGTTGTGGGTGATACCATTCTATGGGACAAGAACTACATCAAGTTTCCAGGGTCGACGCCAAGGACAACACCGCCTCCGAGTCGTCGCAGGTCACCTACACCTCCATCACCTCCAAGAAGCACACCCCATGACTACGACCACCACAGCGCGAGTCCATCTCGATCTCCGCCGCCGGACTTGGGTCGGCCGTCTTCGCCGCCGCCTTTGCTCGCTAAGGACAATAAGCGGAAGCGTGCTCCGTCGATGAGCACTAACCGACGCAGCAGCCCAAAACGACAAATGTCGCCCCTCCCAAGAGTACCTCATAAGAATCTTCCCATCAGAGCTTACGGTCTTACTGACGAGCAAACCGCAGCAATCGCAATGGCCGAAAAAGATGCGCATTTTGCAAAGATGAAACCCAAGCCCGCCCCGGTATACACCGAGAAGCAAAAAGCGTGGGCACGTGATTTTCTGAACACAAAATCGCAATATGAGTTGCACCATAAGCCAGATGACTATGTACGCACACTTCGGAAGGAAGTGGAGAAGAGCAAATCAAGTAAAAGTGCAAGCGGGAGCAAATCAGGTAAAAGTGCAAGCGGGAACAGAAGGGACGTTCCCCAGCTCGGAGAACAGGCCAAACAATCGATCCCATCCCTCAAGGTGTTATCCGAAAACGTTCCCCAGGTGCTGCAGCAGGATATGGAAGAAGCTGCGAAGTTGGCGGCCTCTATGGGTGTGACTGTTGCTGAATTGCTAGGTTCCCAAGAAGACAAGTTACCCAAGGCTGATGTTGTCCCTACATATGTCCCAGGGAAGCCTTTGGTCAGCAACGAGAAGTTGGAACAACTGCCAACACATATACGGAATTTGCATGACTGGTACTTGAGTGTGGTAGGGGGGGGGGGGGGGGCAAACAATGATCGTGGCGAAAGTCCCACATGAGTACTTCTTCCGACCCGAAGAGGTCCATGTTGACTTTTCAGAAATCTTCTAGCTATACAGTTTCGACGCCCTCGACAAAACTCTCATGAGTTGCTATTGTCTATAAGTTGTTGAATTAATTGTCTACATATAAGTTGTTCAGTTTTTCAGTTGTTCAGTTCATTGCATGTAATTATCCTCATTATATCCTTTTGTACTCTATTATGCAGAATGAAGATCTGGGAATGTAAAAGAAAGATCTATAGTGTTGGGTTCATTGATCCAGATAAAGTAAATATATATTCGCTAACGACGAAACCCGACGAGACGGCGGATAACCTTCTAAGGTTTCTAACGGAGCAACATTTCTGTGACCACATACTGTTTCCTTACAACTTCCAGTGAGGGTCTTACTCTGTTGTACACATTCACTTTTGCTTACTCGATGTTAAGTGTAATTAATGAGTTACTGACGTATATATAAACGTGTGCAGGTTCCACTGGATTCTGCTAGACATTCAAGTTGATAAGGGAATAGTTGAAGTCATGGACCCATTAAAGAGACACCTGGAAGAGTTCCGCGACATGCAGGACATGCTCCAGAGGTAATTTTCGCGCTATATTGGTCTCTTTCGTTGATTTCATGATATATCAGGTAATGAATAACTCATTCATTAATTCATTTTCTTTGCCGGGCAGGGTTTGGAACCTGTTCAGAAGTCTGGTGACGGGTTCCTTTAGTGAGAAGCTGACGTTTACTCCGGTCACGGTAAGTAGTACGCGATATGTCTGCGCATCTCTTTAATTCTAGTTTCAATACAATTATGATGCTAGATTATTATTTTGATTGAATTCTATTCTCGTAAAATGCGTGAGGCAGCCACCGGGGACGAATCTATGTGGATACTACGTTTGCGAGTTCATTCGCACGTTTACCACTGAGCACAATGATTATAGACTCTACGTAAGCAATACATTCACAACATTATTTTATTACCGTCACTTTTTGTTATCATGATTGATGTTCATATTCATCTCCTTTTCTTATATAGTTCGACAGAATGCGGGATCGGCTCCTACCAGAGCAACGCCTACTAGGAATTGCAGAGGAACTGGCGGGATTTTTGATGAAAGAGATGGTAGACGACGCCGGAGAATTTAGTGTGAATAGGCGCTACTGATGATCCCCGGCCATGTAATCGAATAGACGGGCTCTAGTCCCAGTAATTGTGATCTCCATGTAACTATCAAAATTATATATATTTGTATATGCTCGATCGTAAGACAAGTTATCTTATATATATGCACGAACGTGTACGGTATGTGGTAGCGTAGAAATACCGCTAAAAGAAAACAATTATCTTTGTATGCTCGAAGAAAGAAAATAAAAGAAAACAAATAAACCCTAAACCCTAAATCCTAAAGAAATAAATAAACTAAAGGGGTTGCCCCCAGCGCGCCCCGCAGGCGGCCACGTGGAGGACCTACAGTCCCGGCTGGTAACTGGCCTGGGACTAAAGGTTTTCCCTTTAGTCCCGCTTATCCTGTCCCGGTTCTCGAACCGGGACTAAAGCCCTCATGGGCCGGGACAGAAAGCACTGTCTCCACTAGTGTCCCATCCCTGGCCCTCATGCGTCCACGCCAAAAGGCGAGAGGCCCAATCCCCGAGCGGTGACATCATCACGCCCACGGGCCACCACGACAACATGATTCGAGTGAGAGTCGATGTGACAATCATTAAGAATGATCTATCAATAACGAGTTAGCGTCTATGTACGTTAGAAGAAACCTCTAGCACAATAATTATATTTTTATAGTTGATATTTTTTCATTGTAACATTATAAATAAACATATAATAATTTGTATCAGGAAGTTCGTATTGAGGCTCGCCTTCTAAGTTGGCCCCGGCCCCAAAATTTCAGACCAACCCTATTTGACTCTTGCTGAAATCCTTTGTTTTAAGCTATATCTGCTTTCTTTTCAAAATACAATTTCAAATATAGCACGCTAGAGTGTAGAGGACGCCGCCGCTATCTTGTCTGAGCATGCTATTTCTTTAGCTTAACCTAGACTAGACGCACGCGCCGGCATCAGTTCGGCCATGTGTGAAGCGTCTATGGGAGGCCGCACTATTTTGTCTGAGCATGCTACGGTATTAGTACTATTTACCTTGACCTAGCATCAGTTCGGCCATGTCTGACTCTCATTCCATTGGTGCGATCTCTCAGCGAGCGATGACTTTCTGAGAACGAGCCGCGCATTGATGACCATGCACGATCGGATCCGAGAGAGAGAGCTACTAACCATCGGATTCCTCGAAGGCAGCAGCAGCTAGACCGATCTCGAAGTGATTGGCGCCGTAACGCACGCCTTCTATTCTTTTGCCCAGTTGCCCCTGCCTGCCTGCAGCGATCGTTGCCAGAAGTTCTGAATATGTTTTTCCTGACACAACAAGATTTTACGCATGCAATTATTACTGTGAGTTTTGAGCATCCGCAGACAGGTCCAAAGTGCCCGGACAAGTGGTGTGGTGGCTCGACGCCACTATACGTATGGACTAGACAGGCGGACGTCAGCTACAACAACCTAGTGGAGTTCCATCCCATCATAGCCTCTACCCAGGCTTATAACGGACCGAGATCCAGTGCCCCGCTCATGTCAGGGCACACGTTGCCCTGAGGCATCAAATCCACCGTCCGACTTGCATCGGACGGCCAGAAGCAGTCAACGGCAAATAGTTTCGGTCTGCTCGGTCCATCCCCTTGCTCTCTTCAACTGTTGCTCACGCGCCATGGAGCGAGGCGAGCTGCTAGTCCCGTCGCCGTCGCCGAGCCTCGGTGCTGCTGGTCCCGTCGCCGAGCTGCAGGAAAGGGAACCAGCCTCGTCAAGGCCGCCGCGAGGAAGGGAGACGAGCCGCTCCGACTGCTCCTCCATGACGAGCCGCTCCACATGAGGAAACAGCCTCGACGGCCGCCCACCTCTGGCTGCTCCGTCCGCCTGCCATCCGGCGGCAGTAATGTGTTTAATCTGCAGAACTTAGTACTGGAAAATGAAATGAGGCACTAAATATACAAGCAAAATCTAAACTTGATCCTGGAACAATTAACCTGAACCTGCACCCAACTGAACCGAAAATAGCAACTGAAGAGGTTCAGAAAAATCCGAACTGATGTAGACTATAAAAGACTGAACTGACGAATCATTTTCAAAATTTGCAAGGAAAAATATACAAGCAAAATCTGAAGTCCGACGGTCATTTTAATTGTACATTTGGGCTACCTGTTGTGTGCTGGAGTCTGACGGCAGAGAGCTGCCAGGAGCTCGATGTATCCTATCGTGTGCTGGTGAAAACTATCGGAAGTGGAGAGCTCGGTTGAGGAGATGTCATGAGGGTGCGGAGGGGATCGTCAGAGCTGACGCCGTCACACCTGGGACGAGGAGCTCGTCGGAGCGGGGTGGGGAGGAGAAGGCCGTGGGGGCAGTGGGCCTTGCTGTCGCCGTTTATCTGGTGGACACTGCTGGAGCTCCCATGGATCCCTTCCCACGGCGACGACGGCGGCAGAGCTCTGCACGGGAGTTCCGCCCGCGACGCGTTCCCTTCCAGCGGTGATTTTGCCTTGTGCGCGCGAGGACTGAGGACGGGAAGACCAGGTTATTTGCCGTTGACTGCTTCTGGCCGTCGGATGCAAGTCGGACGGTGGATATGATGCCTCAGGGCAACGTGTGCCCTGACATGAGTGGGGCACTGGATCTCGGTCCGCTTATAACACTACCTGCCACATCTATAATGCGGTAGTGAGTTCTATATAAGGCACACCTCTCTCCTTAGAAGAGGAGAGATCATTCATTCACACACATACACCCACAAACAAAACCATCCACCTTCTCCATCGGAGAAACCGCCATCCACCTAGCCGGCTTCATCTTATACCTTGAGTGGCTCACACGCTGGAATATAATCGATCCCAACAGGAGTAGGGATTCTACCGGAGACGGTCCCGGGGTCTAAACTTGTATACATTCTTATGTGCTTGACGTTGTTAGCCCGTTTGATCGTGGTCACAAGACTATATCTACATAGAAGTTCACTAACTGGTTATGAAACACCGACATTCAGTGCATAGCTGTCACGAGCCTTGATGGTGTCCCTCTCGTACGAGCGGGGTTTTGGGTTCTTAATAGAATCGGTTGAATTGTCTTGTGTATCACACTTCCGACGGGACTCCCATAACGTGCGATGTGGTGCATCACCCCTGGCATGGAGGGTACATGGGTGACATGTTCTATGTAGTCGAATATTATGAGAAACGCAAAATTGCATCTACAAGTGGATCAAATTTGTACCGTAGAGTACGTGGAAGAACTCGTGATTACAAGTGGAACATAAATTTAGTCCAAGCAGAAAAAAAATCAAACACATGAGAATCACGACCACAAGTTATAAAGAATTAGAATGTGTCGAACAAAATTTAAGAATCATTGCACAAGTCGCGGAAAAAAAAATTGGCCCATCGGCCCCACTAGTGCGTGTACGAAAGCTTGATGCCATGCAAATTGGTCGCGAACTCCATATCTGGTGAGCGCGGCCACGCGTACCTAAATTTTTCCAGTCCGCACATGAACTACCAGCTGATCCAACCCGCACAGAAGGGCGGCAGCGGTTCCCGACCGCGACGGGGCGAGTGGCTAATGAAGGGGGCGCCGGCGGACCAGAAGACCTCGAGCGCGTCCCGGCCGCTGCGGTTCATCGTCGTACTCGTCGTGGTGGGGTGGATCTCCTTCCTCTACTACAAGCTTTCGGTACTGCAGGAGGGCGACGGTGGGGCGCCGCTGGTGGCCAGTGGCCAGAGCGACGGCGCCGACCCCTGCCGGGGACGGTACGTCTACGTGCAAGACCTGCCGCCGCGCTTCAACGCGGACATCCTCCGCGACTGCCGCAAGACCGATGACCACTGGCCGGACATGTGCGGCTTCGTCAGCAACGCCGGCCTGGGCCGCCCACTCGCCGACCCGCTCGACACTGTCTTCACCGGCGACAACGGCTGGTACGCCACGCACCAGTTCGCTTTGGACGCGATCTTCCACAACCGGATGAAGCGGTACGAGTGCCTCACCAACCACTCCGGCATGGCGCATGCCGTCTTCGTCCCTTTCTACGCCGGCTTCGACTTCGTGCGCTACCACTGGGGATACGACAACGCCACCAAGGACGCCGCGTCGGTGGACCTGACCCAGTGGCTCATGCGGATGCCCGAGTGGAAGCGATTCGGAGGACGCGACCACTTCGTCGTCGCCGGCAGGATGGGGTGGGACTTCCGGCGCAGCAACAACATCAACCCCGACTGGGGCACCGACCTCCTCGTCATGCCAGGCGGCCGGGACATGACGGTGGTCGTGCTGGAATGCTCTCTCCTGCACGAGCACGAGTACTCCGTGCCGTACCCGACCTACTTCCATCCGAGGTCAGACGCAGAGGTGCGCCGGTGGCAGGACATCGTTCGCGGCCTGGAGCGGCGCTGGCTCATGGCGTTCGTTAGGGTATTTCCAGCGGATTCAGTGTTTCGCCGAAGCGGGGCCCGGAGCGTCGGAACCCTACCCAAACCTAGGTTGTGCCATACCATATGTATACAAGTGTGTTGTGTGTTGTGAATGTGCCGTATCCTACTCCGGGGTTTGACCGGCTTCACCGACTTCACTTTCTCTCTAGTGAGTTTCTGCACTTAGAGGTGAAAACTCCCCTTTCGGGCGAACCGGATGGAATCTTGTGTTGATTTGGGGTAGATTTTGGTTTCTCACCTTCCTATGGCCTAACCTAACACAACCAATCAAAAAACTCCACTGGCCTACCCCCTTTCGACGCACGTCTATGGGGGTAGACGAAAACGTTAGGATTTTTCCAGCGGATTCAGGTTTCGCCGAAGCGGGGCCCCGGAAAGTCGGAACCCCACCCAAACCTAGGTTGTGCCATACCATATGTATACAAGTGTGTTGTGTGTTGTAAATGTCCGGTATCCTACTCCAAGTGTGACCGGCTTCACCGACTTCACTTTCTCTCTAGTGAGTTTCTGCACTTAGAGGTGAAAACTCTCCTTTCGGGCGAACCGGATGGAATCTTGTGTTGATTTGGTGTAGACTTTGGTTTCTCATGTTCCTATGGCCTAACCTAACACAGCCAAGCAAAAAATTCCACTGGCCTACCCCCTTTCGACGCACGTCTATGGGGGTAGACGAAAACGTTAGGGTTTTTCCAGCGGATTCAGGGTTTCGCCGAAGCGGGGCCCCGGAGCGTCGGAACCCCACCCAAAGCTAGGTTGTGCCATACCATATGTATACAAGTGTGTTGTGTGTTGTAAATGTCCGGTATCCTACTCCGGGGTGTGACCGGCTTCATCGACTTCACTTTCTCTCTAGTGAGTTTCTGCACTTTGAGGTGAAAACTCCCCTTTCGGTCGAACCGGATAGAATCTTGTGTTGATTTGGGGTAGACTTTGGTTTCTCACCTTCCTATGGCCTAACCTAACACAACCAAGCAAAAAACTCCACTGGCCTAGCCCCTTTCGACGCACGTCAAGGGGGGTAGACGAAAACGTTAGGATTTTTCCAGCGGATTCAGTGTTTCGCCGAAGCGGGGCCCGGAGCGTCGGAACCCCACCCAAATCTAGGTTGTGCCATACCATATGTATACAAGTGTGTTGTGTGTAGTAAATGTGCCGTAACCTACTCCGGGGTGTGACCGGCTTCACCGACTTCACTTTCTCTCTAGTGAGTTTCTGCACTTAGAGGTGAAAACTCCCTTTCGGGCGAACCGGATGGAATCTTGTGTTGATTTGGGGTAGACTTTGGTTTCTCACCTTCCTATGGCCTAACCTAACACAACCAAGCAAAAAACTCCACTGGGCTACCCCCTTTCGACGCATGTCTATGGGGGTAGACGAAAACGTTAGGGTTTTTCCAGCGGATTCAGGGTTTCGCCGAAGCGGGGCCCCGGAGCGTCGGAACTCCACCCAAACCTAGGTTGTGCCATACCATATGTATACAAGTGTGTTGTGTGTTGTGAATGTCCGGTATCTACTCCGGGGTGTGACCGGCTTCACCGACTTCACTTTCTCTCTATTGAGTTTCTGCACTTAGAGGTGAAAACTCCCCTTTCGGGCGAACCGGATGGAATCTTGTGTTGATTTGGGGTAGACTTTGGTTTCTCACCTTCCTATGGCCTAACTTAACACAACCAAGCAAAAAACTCCACTGGCCTACCCCCTTTCGACGCACGTCTATGGGGGTAGACGAAAACGTTAGGGTTTTTCCAGCGGATTCAGGGTTTCGCCGAAGCGGGGCCACGGACGTCGGAACCCCACCCAAACCTAGGTTGTGCCATACCATATGTATACAAGTGTGTTGTAAATGTGCCGTATCCTACTCCGGGGTGTGACCGGCTTCACCGACTTCACTTTCTCTCTAGTGAGTTTCTGCACTTAGAGGTGAAAACTCACCTTTCGGGCGAACCGGATGGAATCTTTTGTTGATTTGGTGTAGACTTTGGTTTCTCATGTTCCTATGGCCTAACCTAACACAACCAAGAAAAAAACTCCACTGGCCTACCCCCTTTCGACGCACGTCTATGGGGGTAGACGAAAACGTTAGGGTTTTTCCAGCGGATTCAGGGTTTCGCCGAAGCGGGGCCCCGGAGCGTCGGAACCCCACCCAAACCTTGGTTGTGCCATACCATATGTATACAAGTGTGTTGTGTGTTGTAAATGTGCCGTATCCTACTCCGGGGTGTGACCGGCTTCACCGACTTCACTTTCTCTCTAGTGAGTTTCTGCACTTAGAGGTGAAAACTCCCCTTTCGGGCGAACCGGATGGAATCTTGTGTTGATTTGGGGTAGACTTTGGTTTCTCACCTTCCTCTACGCCGATCCGCGTACTTGTTCCTGATTGGCTAGCCGAAGGGAGTCATTCGCTTGATCCAACGGCTCCCAAGCTCTCGAAGGAAACACACGATCCGCGTACTTGTTCCTGATTGGTTAGCTGGAGGGAGTCATTCGCTTGATCCAACGGCTCCCAACCTCTCGAAGGAAACACACGATCCGCGTACATGTTCCTGATTGGCTAGCCGAAGGAGTCATTCGCTTGATCCAACGGCTCCCAAGCTCTCAAGGAAACACACGATCCGCGTACTTGTTCCTGATTGGCTAGCTGGAGGGATTCATTCGCTTGATCCAACGGCTCCCAAACTCTCGAAGGAAACACACGATCCGCGTACTTGTTCCTGATTGGCTAGCTGGAGGGAGTCATTCGCTTGATCCAAGGGCTCCCAAGCTCTCGAAGGAAACACACGATCCACGTACTTGTTCCTGATTGGCTAGCCGAAGGGAGTCATTCGCTTGATCCAACGGCTCCCAAGCTCTCGAAGGAAACACACGATCCGTGTACTTGTTCCTGATTGGCTAGCTGGAGGGAGTCATTCGCTTGATCCAACGGCTCCCAAGCTCTCGAAGGAAACACACGATCCGCGTACTTGTTACTGATTGGCTAGCTGGAGGGAGTCACTCGGAGAGGCGGGTCTATAAGAGAGGCAGGAGTACACTTCACATCCATCATTAGCAGTACACGGGTAGCAGAGAGCAAGATTTCTGAGAGGCAGGAGTTCCTAGAGCGGAGGCTGAAGGTGAACCCTCCCCTCGGTCGGATCCAAGCAGCGGCAAGGATCTCTGATGATTAGCAACATCCCAACACTTGTTCGGACGGTTGCAAATCATCAGAGACATCTTGCCGCTGTTTTGATCGAAGGCCGATTTGCCGTCTCATGACCACGCGATGATTTCCCGATTTGCTGGTCAGAGTGGCCACTGGAGAAGGTAGGCAACTTCGATTCGACGTGGTTCTGAAAGGGGCATGGTTAATTTAGGTAGTGCTTGCGCATGGTTACCCCAGAAGCGCTTTTGGAGTTTTGGCTGTGGCTCTGATTGGAGCGTTGCATGTTTTTAAATCTTTGCTCTAGTTCCTGATGTGGTACTTTTGACAATGCTTGCCTGTTGAGTTTCGGTCTCGTAGTGATTTGTAAGAAGTGATTCTATGGTGCTTAATTGTTACTGTTGTTTCGTTGAATAAATGGAGCAGGGCTGGAGCCGCCTTTCATCCAAAAGAAACTCGCCATGCCAATAGAGCATCAGCCATCTCATCACAGTGTCACGCGGCAGATGACTAAACCCATAAACACCACATGACGAAATATTTAATCTTGATAGTCTCGTATTGTAGAAGGCTCTAATTTTTTTTATCTACATTCATAAACTCTTAAAAACCTTTCCAAGTTTGTAGATATAAATAATAATTGATTTCTTAAAAAAAAAAATTTATAGTCTCGTATTCTTTGCTCTGGATGTTTTTTAACAATATTATATAGTAGAGATAAATTTATACATTATATAAATAATAATTGATTTCTTTTAAAAAAAAAGCAACAAAATAAGCAAAACCATACGCCGACGGCAAAGGCCTGGATGGCTTCACCAAATTGACGCGGCCCCGAATTTCGCGCGCCTCATCCCCAAATCCCCACAGCCCCAAATCCACCCCACCCCCGACCCCGCCGCCGCCGCCCCACCCCGTACGCCACCCGCCGCCCCACCTCGTGACTGCTGCCGCTGCCGCTCCTCTGCCGGTGAAGCCCCTCCTCCGTCGCCCTCCACCTCTTCCTCCAGACCGCCCCCGAACCCGCCGCCGGCCGCCCCACCCCGTACGCCACCCGCCGCCGCCCCATCTCGTGACTGCTGCCGCTGCCGCACCTCTTTCCCCCGGCGACCTCCTTCCCCGCGCCCTCTTCCGCGACGGAGACCTCCTTCCTCGCTCCCTCTCCGCACAGGCGCCCAGAGCCCCTCAACCCTAGCGTCGGCGACTACGCAGCTCCCTGCTCTGCCGCCGCCGTCGGCAGCACGTTCAGCTTTCTCAAGGTACACCCAATCCGAATCCTCCTACTACTCCTCTCTCTCAAAAATGTTGAAATTTGCTGAAATTTGTTGTGTGAAGTATATCTAAATACCTAATGAATTGAATGTTAAAATTATATTTGTTTGTGTGCTATGTTTGTATCATTTGTTTCATTTTTTCGCTCGATTGGGCGTGTGACAAGTTTCACATCCATGTGCAGTTTGTGGGGGAGTTCATGTTATAATAGTTTTTAAGTTGCTTTATGTTATTTTTATGTCGATCCGGATGCGGGTGGTTTTGTATTCTCTAGAATGCCGATGATTAAAACGATGTGACACAATGTGATCCAGACGCGGCGTCAGTGAGACTTGCTTGTTGAACCTTGTATCATGCACACATACTTTTCAACATCCCACTGGATCTCACTAACGCCGTCTCTGAATTTGTGTGTCCTGTCTAAGTATGAGGCATGCTTTTCAGTTGACCCTACTTCATTTCTAGAATGCCGATGATTAAAATGATGTGGCGCACTATATGATATCCTGATAGTTTGTTGAACCTTGTATCATGCACACATATAAGTTATGTGCCTCCTACTTGGTTCAACGAAGCTATCAGGATGCTTGTGTGTTTCCAATAATATTCAAAGTATGAGGCATAATTTTTTTTGAATCCTACTTTATTTTTTTCAGTTGACCCTACTTCATTTGACCCTACTTCATTTTTTTTGAGTTGACCCTACTTCATTTTTTTTGAGTTGTGTGTTTACAATGTCGATGATTAAAATGAGGTGACACTATGTTATTCAGGGGTGGTGTAAGTGAAACTTGTAATATGCAAGAATATAGATATTCTGCATCCTACTGGTTTCGCTTACTCCATCCCTGAATTTGTGTGTCCAATCTAGTATATGAGGCATATTTCTGCACGACATGTGAACAATTTTGTTGCCTAACATTTTTATTTGTCCTTTGTGTTTCACGGATTATATTGATTAACTGCTATGCATTTGAGGATTGAACTGAATGCTTAGATCTATTCCTGCAGGTGATTGACCAAGATGAGCCAAGGCAAGGAATCATCGGCCTCCTTGGTGAAGACGATGCGCCAGAAGAAAGCTACTAAAAGTGGAAGAGAGCCTATTCCGAACCCGCGTTACCTGTCTGACAGTGCTGAGAGAGGAGGTGCTGGACGAGGGGGAGGTGCCGATGCATTTCCTCCGAGGGGACGAGGTGCAGGACGAGGGCGAGGTGCAGGACGAGCACGAGGTGAGGGAGGACGAGGGCGAGGTGCAGGACGATCACGAGGTGGGGGCGACGTGTCTTCGGACATACCCTCCGCTTCTGGCGACGTGGCTTACGAGGAGACGGAGTCTCGAGACGAGGGGACGGAGTCTCGAGACCAGGAGACGTGGGGCCTCCGCGTCGCAGAAGAAGCCAAAGATTCGTGGGGAATCCATGGTCCCTGATGAGTCAAAGGAACCTGCTACCGAGGAGGAGAAAATCCTCATTGTGCCTAATGGGATTGAGTAAGTGACTATGCTAATTTTGAACATGGTAATTACATTGTGGTCAGTACAATTTGACTTGTACTAATGTTTAATTATTTGTGCAGCAATTGGACATATCCTCACGGAGCCCGTGCGCCTAAGTCCATGATTGGAGCTTTGATAGGAAGTTTTGGCCGGGCTTTTACAGTACGGTCCCCAACGGCGAGAGGAAGCTAGCCACCCATTGGGTAAGACTATCAGGCCGCCATCACCCGGGCTTCGGGAGATGTTCTGACGGCGTGATCACCAAGTTTTGGGTAAGTTGAACTTTTCGAATTTCGTTCATAGTTGATGTCCCCACCATGCTCTCACAATTTGTTTTTTGTGCATGATTAAAGAAATTCTATAGGGTACTTCCTGAGGAGCGTGCCAAGGCGGACAGGACTTTGGAGGGGGCTTGCAAGAAGTTGCACGACAACAATTCTACAATGTAAAGCATAACCTCAGTCAATCATTACAGTTCTGAGAAGTTATGCAAGACGGCGCCGAAGCATGAGGAACCACCTGATATGAACCATGGAGGATTACATGTCGGTAAGTAAATTGTCAATGAGATTACATGTTGCTGCTAAGTTGCAATTGCATTATCTGTTCTTCACATGAGTGTTGTTTTTTCAGGTTATGCCCACATGGGCCTATGGTAAGCCAGACGCGTGGGAGCGTTGGCGTCGAGGTGGCTTGGGCAGAACGCCGAGTTCAAAGCCTTGAGCGAGCGGAACAAGGCAAACCGTGGGAGCGAGGGGACACATTGTGCGGGAGCCTGCAACCATGATCGCTTCAAGGCAAAGCTGGTATATATATATACAAGGAACAACCTTCATTTATTTCCCCTCATGTTCCTACTTGATACGTGCTTGTTGGCGTGAATCACACGTTCGTTGGGAGACCCCAAGAGGAAGGTATGATGCAGTCAGCAGCAAGTTTTCCCTCAGAAAGAAACCAAGGTTATCGAACCAGTAGGAGCAGCAACTCTTCAGAAGGTTGTTGCCGCGCGGCGCAACACGATCACCAACGTGGAATCTGCACACAACACAATCAAACTACTTTGCCCCAACGAAACAGTGAGGTTGTCAATCTCACTGGCTTGCTGAAAACAAAGGATTAAACGTATGGTGTGGAAAATGAGTATTAAATTGCAGAGAATGAAAAAGGAACAGTTTGCAGTTTGTGGTTGTTTAATCAGTGTAAAAGAATGGACCGGGGTCCACAGTTCACTAGTGGTGTCTCTCCATAAAAGATAACTAACATGTTGGGTGAACAAATTACAGCTGGGCAATTGACGAATAGTGAGCGCATGACAATGCATATATGACATGTTGACTACTATGATATTTAATTGGGCATTACGACATAATACATAGACCGTTATCCAACAGCATCTATGACTAATAATCCACCGCCGGGTTGTCATCCGAGTCCCCCGTTGGTATTAAGTTGCAAGCAACGGATAATTGCATTAAGTAAAGTGCGTAATGTAAACAAAACATATGCCGTGGACATAGCATCGTTAGGTTATCCCTAGTGGCAACAGCACATCCACAACCTTAGAACTTTCTGTCACTGTCCCAGGTTAAACGGAGACATGAACCCACTATCTAGCATAAATACTCTCTCTTGGAGTTACAAGCATCTACTTGGCCAAAGCATCTACGAGTAACGGAAAGCATGCAAGATCTTAAATAACATAGATAGATTGATAATCAACTTGACATAATATTCAATATTCATCGGATCCCAGCAAACACAACATGTAGCATTACAATAATATGATCTTGATCATGTAGGGCAGCTCACAAGATCTAAACATGATGGCACAAAGTGGAGAGACAACCATCTAGCTACTGCTATGGACCCGTAGTCCAAGGATGAACTACTCACGCATCACTCCGGAGGCAGGCATGGCGATGTAGAAGCCTCCGGTGACGATTCCCCTCTCCGGCAGGGTGCCGGGAAGAGGTTCTGAACCCTCCCGAGCTAGGGTTGACGACGGCGGCGTCTCTGGAACTTTTCGTGGATATTTGCTCAGGTACTTAGGGTTTTCGCGTCGGGGGGAATAAGTAGGCGAAAGGGCGGCGGCTGCGACCCCCGAGGGGCCCACACCACCCTAGGGCGCGGCAGGGGGGCCCGCGCCCTAGTGCGTGTGGGGCCCTGGTGGCCTCCTCTGCTGCTCCTTCGCTCCGTCAGGTGTGTTCTGGAAAAATAGGGACCCCGTGTAGTTTCGTCCAATTCCGAGAATATTTCCAGACTAGCTTTTCTGGAATACAAAAACAGCAGAAAACAGGAACTGGCACTTCGGCATCTTGTTAATAGGTTAGTCCCAAAAAATGTATAAAAGTGATATAAAGTAGATGCAAAACATGTAGCAATTGGTATAAAACAAGCATGGAACATCAAAAATTATAGATACGTTTGAGACGTATCAGCATCCCCAAGCTTAGTTCCTACTCGTCCTCGAGTAGGTAAACGATAAAAACAAAATAATTTTTGAGGTGACATGCTACTATCATAATCTTGATCATATAATATTGCAAGGCACATGTAAATGAATGAAGTGATCCAAGTCAATGGTCTATAATTTGCTACCAAATAGATAATGAGTAAACAATGAATCACACAAGCTAAACGTTTTCATGAATAGTACTTTCGAGACAAGCATCAAACAGTTTTGCATAAGTGTTAACTCATAAAGCAATAGTTTCTAATAAAAGGTATTTAATCAACACAAAGGAAGAATTTAGTTTCAGCATTTGCTTCAACTTTCAACATATTTATCTCATGGATATTGTCAACACAAAGTAGTATAACAAGTCCAATACATTGCATATAACGCATGTTGTAACAAAGTTGACACTAGTGTTTGCTTGTGGAAGACAGAAAGAATAGGAAAACTGACTCAACATAAAAGTAAAAGAAAGGCCCTTCGCAGAGGGAAGCAGGGATTAAATCATGTGCTAGAGCTTTTAGGTTTTTGAAAGCATATAGAGATTGCATAAAATATTTGATACTCCTCCCAACCTTGCTAACACAAGCCATGGCTAACCGAATCCTCGGGTGCCTTCCATCAATCACATACCATGGAGGAGTATCTATTTTTGAGAGGTGTTTGTTAATTGTCAACGAATGGTAGCGGGTGAGAACAGTATTCTACCTGTCAACGGACTTTTAAGAGCGGCTCCCATGAAGGACGTTATTTCTACCAGCAAGGCAGATCATCCCTCTTTCTCTTTGGTTTACACACATTCAGGTATTTCACTGTTTGTCATTGCTTACTGATGAATCAGGGCAAAAGTGTGAAGAGAATTAATTGGTTAAAGTTGTAATTAATTGGGACTGGGCACCCCGTTGCCAGCTCTTTTTGCAAGTTATTGGATAAGCGGATGTATATGCCACTAGTCCAGGTGTAAAAGTCCATCGACAAATAGAATAAAGAATAACCACACTAATTCCTCATGAGCTAGTAAACATTGACACAAAAAGGGAATAATAACATTTTGAATAATTTAAAGGTAGCACATGAAAAATTTACTTGGAGTGGCAAGGAAATACCACATATAGGTAGTTATGGTGGACACAAATGGCATGGATTTTGGCTCAAGGATTTGGATGCACGAGAAGCATTCCCTCTCAGTACAGAGTTTAGGCTAGCAAGGTTATGTAAGCAAACAAGAATATCAACCCGTACACCAAGTTTTATATGACAAACATATTGCAAACGTTATAAGACTTCATACCGTCTTCCTTGTTAACCAAACCCTGTTATTAGAAAATATCTAGACCTTAGAGATACCACCGATGCAAACCAAATTTTCAACAAGCTTTACGGTAGTTCTTCACTAATAGGCTTAACTCATGTGATGCACAATTTAATCATGATCTACTTGTTAACTCAAAACAATTGACAAGCATCAAGTTATCCATTTTAGTGATCTACAAGATTAAGCAAGTTTTTCCTTATACCAATTACCACATGCAACATTTTCTGAACCAACCAAACACCAATCAATTTATTTCATCAACTCTCCAAACAAATATAAGTGAAGCAAGAGAGTACTTTCTACAAAAGAAAGCTAATAGCTCTGACAAGAGATACATGAAAACAAGAGCTAAAAGCTGAACAGCGCTAGATATGAATACTCAACAAATATAAGTGAAGAATAGGAGTATTCTCATGAAAAAGCGGAGCGTGTCTCTCTCCCAATCAAGAATGCTAGGGTCCAGTCAAGCTTTATTGAAAATAAAAGTGCAATACTGAAAATAAAAGCACACAGACGCTCCAAGAAAAGCACATATGATGTGAAAGAATTAAAATATAGTTTCACTAGAGATGACCTGATAATTTTGACGATGAAGAAGGGGATGCCTTGGGCATCCCCAAGCTTAGACGCTTGAGTCTTCTTGAAATATGCTGGGGAGATCCATGGGAGCCTCCCCAAGCTTAAGCTCTTCACTCTTCTTGATCCTATTATATCATCCTTCTCTCTTGACCCTTGAAAACTTCCGTCACACCAAACTCAAAGTAGATCTCATTAGAGGGTTAGTGCATAATCAAAAATTCACATGTTCTATAAAGACGCAATATGATTTGTTACTTTAAACATTAGCTACAGCCACTGATGTTATGTGAAGCTCTTCCACCCAAAAAAGAATTTCACTCAACACTAGTAAAAGAGAGAATGCAAAAAAAAAGGCATAATCTGTCTAAAACAGAACAGTCCGCAAAGACGAATTTTTTCGAGGCACTTACGACGCTCAGATCGAAAACTTGAACTAATGAAAGTTTCAGACATTCATAAAGATTACGCACAAAAATTTCAGATTTAATTAACAATCTGGTGATTTTAGGAATTTCGTACAGTGAACAGCAAAAATCTGTTTCTGCGCAGCAATCAAAATTAAGCATCATCTTAACATTAGAGGCTACTCTTGGCACAACAATGCGAGAAAATAAAGATACAAAGGAGTTGCTACAGAAGTAAACATCCTCCTTGGCTCACTAGTAGGGAAACCCTAAATAGGTAGGTGGACACTAATTGGTGCGCCACAGAAATAATTCTGTGGCGCATGGTTCGCCGTGCGCCACAGAAATCTTGCCCTTTCTGTGGCGCATCCGTTGCCCATGCGCCACAGAAAGCTAGAATTCTGTGGCGCATGCCATCCCATGCGCCACAGAAAATGTGTGGGTCCCACGTCCAATGATTGGGCCCGATCCATCTAGGAACTTTCTGTGGCGCACTGCCCACGGTGCGCCACAGAAAGAAAACTTGCTGTGGCGCATGCGTTTGGATGCGCCACAGAAAGCAGGCTTTCTGTGGCGCACCTAGCCCTGCGCCACAGAAATGCAGCTTTCTGTGGCGCACCAAGATCCGTGCGCCACAGAAATGCAGCTTTCTGTGGCGCACCGAGAACCGTGCGCCACAGAATATCGGCCCAGATCTACAAAAAGGTGGCAGCCCCACTTTCCCCATGTGACCTTCTCATTCTCCCATCTAGCTCGAGTTCCTCCTCTCTCCCATGCCATTTTGACCATCCTATTCTCCATTATTTGTGTTAAACCTACTTTGTTTGCTATATAATTGGTGAAGGCTTGGGGAGAGCCTCCATATATACTCTCCTCCTCTCTTTTGTCCACTATTTTCTCTCCATCACCACACACTCTCTCTCATCGATCACTGTCACGTCACGGGAACGGATCTAGATCTACTAGGTGGTATTGTTGGATGGATGTTTGTTAAAGGCATGAGAAACTTGTCGGCGGGCGATTGTGTGTGTGGTTTGCATGAAGCAAACTATTGTTGAACGGATCTATGCATGAAACTTGTGTGTTGGTTTGCATGAATCTTTGCATGTTGTTGCTTGCGCCGGCGTGGTTGATACGTCTCCAACGTATCTATAATTTCTGATGTTTCATGCTTGTTTTATGTATCATTGTCACATGTTTTATATGCATTATATATCATTATTATACATTTTCTGGGACTAACCTATTAACAAGATGCCACAGTGCCAGTTCCTGTTTTCTGCTGTTTTTGGTTCCAGAAAAGCTGTTCGGGCAATATTCTCGAATTCGACGAAACAAAAGCCAAACCTCCTATTTTTCCGAGGGACACACGGAGCAAGAAGGGCAAGCCAGGGGGAGGCCCACGGCCTCCAAACCGCACGCCTCGCGCTGGGCCCACAGGCGCGCCGGGAGGTGAGGAGGGCCCAGGACCTCCGCCGACATCGCCCCTTCGCCTATTTATTCTCCCCGAGGCGAAAACCCTAAAAGACAGTCATATTTCCAGAAGAGTTCCGCAGCGCCACCGCCATCGACGACAAGTTTCGGGGGACAGAAGTCTCTGTTCCGGCACGCTGCCGGGACGGGGAATTGCCCCCGGAGTCATCTCCATCGACACCACCGCCATCTTCATCGCCGCTGCTGTGACTCCCATGATGAGGAGGAGTAGTTCTCCCCCGAGGCTGAGGCTCTACCGTAGCTATGTGGTTCATCTCTCACTCCCATGGTTGATCTTTATGTGATCGTGTGTATTGCTAGTATCGCTGAATACATTAATAATGTTTATGCTACTCAAGTGATTTTGTCTAGTTTCTGGAGTCATTGTGACTACACGTATCAAGGTGACAGTGTGGGTACTTGTGTGACTCTATGAATAATTTTGACATTTTCATGGCTTATTCTTGGGAATTGTGGTGTTTGTTTACTCAGACTTTGAGGTGTGCTCTTGCAGCCCTACGCATAGTACTCTTGCTTCATTAAGAAGGAGAATAATCCCGGCAGTATTTACTTGTGTTTAGTTGTGCTAATCTAGTTGAATATGTAGATGTTACTCTTTATCTGTTATGCACTCTATAGGTTACTTTAATATGAACTCCGGTACTCTCCACGGTGTGACGGTGACAGTGTGCGCATCGTGTGTGATTCCTTTATGACGTTGTGGAGCTTGTTATTACTCCGGCTTGAGTGTGCTTTGTAGCCCTACACAATGAATGGTGTTTGTTATCCAACAAGAGAGTGTTTAAGAGTAGCTTTTATTTATTCAGTAATGAGATCATTGTTGAGAGTGTCCACTAGTGAAAGTATGATCCCTAGCCTTGTTTCTAAGCATTGAAACACCGTTTACAAAAGTTCTGCTACATGTTTGCTTGCTGCCATTTTTATTCCAGATTGCAATTACCACTTATAATCATCCATATTACTTGTATTTCACTATCTCTTCGCCGAAATAGTGCACCTATACATCTGACAAGTGTATTGGGTGTGTTGGGGCACAAGAACTTCTGTATCTTAATTGCAGGGTGGTTTGAGAGGATATCTTTGACCTCTACCTCCCTGAGTTCGATAAACCTTGGGTGATTCACTTAAGGGAAACTTGCTGCTGTTCTACAAACCTCTGCTCTTGGAGGCCCAACACTGTCTACAAGAATAGAACGTGCGTAGACATCAGTGGTGCATGGATGTTTGCCGAAATGTTGATTCATTTCCATTTCGGTAAATTTTTGCACCACCCATTGTCCTACTTTTAGGGGAAGTCATGCCGAATTTTTCGTCGAACATTTCCGACTTTCTGACTTCCCGCATGAGAAGCTTGTATGTGGTGTGCCTGTTGCGGTTAATTAATTCTAATTAATAACACATACTCTATATGTATACCGCGTAGGCGTCCATGGTCATCAAGATGAGCTCCAGTCGAATCAACAACTACAAGGAAGAAGCGAAGGCGGAAATGAGTCGGTGCAACGGCGCCAGATACGATGTCCGTGTCGAAGTAGCAAACTTGTGAGATGGATCGACCTTGATTCCGGACAATTGGAGAACACCTGCTGAGGCGCGGTTTCATGCAAGGCTTCAACCAAGCGCCGACAGCAAATGTTGCACCTGAAGACGAGGGCGGGCAAGATGATCGTGACGAAGGAGATGCCGACGGACATGGTCACGATGAAGGAGTAGATGGTGCTGGAGAAGACGCGAACACGCCGCAGAGCTCGCTAATGTCGGCCTTGATGGAGTCTCATGTTCAAGAACTGCTCCTCAAGGAGGCGAGCACCGTTAGAAGAAAGCCAAGCTGGCGCAAATGGAGATAGACGGGAGGACTCCGTTGTATCCTGGGTGCCGCCACAGGATACGCGCTTGCAAGTAACGCTTGATGCTCTGGAGATGAAGTCGGGAAACAAATGGACCGACGCGAGCTTCAACAAGAGCATGCAATTCTTCCACGAGCGTCTTCCCGAGGGGAACACATTGCCAACTAGTATTGAGGAGGCCAAGAAAGTCGTGCCCTCTTGACCTACCGCACGTTAAATACCACGCCTGCATCAATGATTGCACAATTATCGGGGCGAGTACGAGGACAGAACCACATGTCCGTGTGCGGCCAAGGACGGTACAAGAGCCGTGGGAAGAAATTTCCTCGAAAAGTGGTATGGTACTTTCCTATCACTCTCCGCTGCGCAGCGGTACTTCGTGGACCCTAAGGAAGCAAAGCTCATGCAATGGCACGCGGAAAGGGAGAAGCCCGAAGAAGATCCGGAGAAGGGCAGGATCCTTACACACCCTTCAGACGCTAGCCAGTGGCAAGAGTTGGACGCCGTTGGAAATTTCGGAGGCGACGCAAGGAACCTCAGGCTTGGTATGAGCACCGATGGACTCAATCCGTTCGCAACCAGAGTAGCACGCATAGCACCTGGCCCGTGTTTGTATGGCCTTACAACCTTCCCCCTGGGAGGTTGTGCACGAAGCAAAGGTACGTACACATGAGTATTCTCATTCAGGGCCGAAACAAGCAGGTGTCCACATACATCTGTATCTCTCGCGCTGTTGAAAGAGGAGTTAGCCACGTTGTGGGAGACGCCACCCGTACGTGGGATGCCTACACTGGAGATTATTTCGACATGAGAGCCGCGTTTGCTCACGACGGTGCAGGACTATCCTGGTTGCTCATATGTATCGGCCCAGGTAGGCCACGGATTCTGCGCATGTGTCAGGTGCATGGATAAGACCCCGCATCTCCAGCTACCAAGGAATCCCGGGTCTTCGAAAACCGTGTACCCAGGGGCTCGAAGGTGGCTTCGCATGGATCACCCTGGAGAAAACGCGGTGACCTGTTCAATGGTAAGGACGAGATCGAAGGAGCCCCGAGCCCGAGGAGCGGCACAGAAATCGACGAGCTGTTGAAAAATTGGGAGGAGTGCCCCGCGCCGGGAAAGAAACGACCGAAGGTAGATCCGCTGCTGGGTGTATGGAAAGCGAGGTTGTTTTCCACGACTTGGAGTACTGGAAGGTCCTTAAGACGCCACATAGCCTCGATATGATGCACATTACGAAGAATGTCACCTAGTCTCTGCTTGGCACTCTTTCCAACATGCCGGAAAAGTCCAAGGATGGGACGAAAGCAAGATACGATCTGAAATGGCTTGGTGTCAGGAAAGATCTTCAGATCCCCGATAGTGATGACGATGATGATGATGATGATCAGACGGAAGGGACTCAAGGTCGCCGAAAACGGTAAAGAAGAACATGTGGTGCTTCCCGCTACGTGCTTCACTATGAGTCCGGAGGAGCTCGAGCAATTCTACAGGTGTCTCCTAGGAGTCAAATTTCCTCATGGTTACGCAGGGCAGATAAGCAGATATCTGGACGGAACGAAGAAGGTTTAGCGGATGAAGTCTCACGACTGTCACGTGCTGTTGACGCATATACTTCCCGTTGCGATTCGAGGGATAATGGACGAGCATGTCCGTGATATGCTGCTTGCCCT